>JAMKCH010085399.1:0-82463 GCA_023653785.1 Ophioderma brevispina
TTGACTGATCACATGAGAACTCACACAGGTGAGAAATCCAAATTTGAGTGCAGTCAATGTGGTAAAGGTTTTACGTGCAAGTCTGGTTTGACTCGTCATAAAATAATAATTCATAATGGTGAAAAGATATTTCGCTGTGTTCACTGTGGCAGCTGTTTCAGCCATAACATGTTATTTCATAGTCACTTGAGAATTCACAAACCTTTTAAGTGTACTCAATGCAAGAAATGTTTTTCCCGGAAATGGCATTTCGATTCACATATGAGAACACACGCTGTTGAGAAACCATTTAAGTGCACTCAATGTGGTGCATGTTTTGCAGCAAAATCAGATTTAACTACACACAAAATAATTCATGCTGATAAAAACCTATATCAGTGTACTCACTGTGGTAAATGTGTAATAGGGTTATTTAAACTGACTGAGCACACAAGAATGCACACTGGTGAAAAACCATTTGCATGTATGTCCTCAGTGTAATAAGCAGTTTAAAACTAAGGATAATTTGAGTGCTCACAAAAGATGTCACACTGGTGAAAAAACTTTTCTGTGTACTCAGTAAATATTTTGCCAAGAAAACAAATTTGACAACTCACATCAGAACTCACATTAGTTAAAAACTATATCATTGCACCCAGTGTGGTAAATGGTTTGCACATAAACAATTTCTGAAAAGACATGCTAGAATCCATAATAAAGATAAACCATTCCTGTGTGTTGAAAGTGGTCAACAGTTTAAAAAGAAATCAAATTTAACTGAGCCCACAAAACTCTACATTGGTGAAAGGCCCTTTGAGTGCACCGAATGCCGTGAATATTTCACACAGAAATCAAATATGAATCATCATTTCAGTGCACTCAGTGTGGTAAATGTTTTACAGAAAAGTCAAGTTTGAGTTCTCACAAAACTGTACCGACTAAAGACAAACTGTGTATTTGCCCCCAGTGCAGTAAATGTTTTGGACTCAAACCAACACTTTTTGGCACATCAGAACTCACACTGGTGAAAACCCATTTCAGTGTATGCAGTGTGATAAATGGTTTACATAACAATATGGTTTACCCAGTCACAGAAATATTGCATATTGATGACAACCTGTTGTAATGTAAATTGTAAAAATTCTAAAAATAGGTAGTATTGTAAACTGTTTCTGCAAGGCATATCCTGTTGTAGAGCTGTAAATATTAAGATGGTGATTTTTATGTTTGAGATGTTAATTTTTAACCATTGGCCTAAACATGCTAAAGGTGGGACATTGTAGCTATTTGTATTAGCCGAGCAAAATCTACCAATACATCTTTTCCGTAATTGTCACACCCTGCCCGATGAAGATTTATTGGGTTGCGGGACGGTCACATCACTGGTTCAAGGATACTGGGTTGACATTTCAAATAGAAGTCCCATGGCTGCAAATCAGGTAGGACCTACTGCCATTCATTCAGTCAAGCGCTACTGCACAACGTCATATAGCGCATGATGGAATCAATTGTAATACCTCATTTGCATCCATGGGACTTCTATATGAATCGTCTACCGGATACTGCAATGCCTCTCATCTCATTTTTATCCCCCTGGTGCTTAGCAGAAGAGGGGATTTTTTCCTTAGCAAAATCTGTCGGCGTTGGTGGTTAATTTTTGTGTCATCAAGGGACCTATAGAACCTTGTTGTCTTGAACTGCTGTTACAAAAAAGGAATATTTTACCGAAGAAGATACCCTCGCATTATTAACCTGGATTATTATTTTGTGCAAAGACTCCCTTATTGGAGTCTTCACTGTGAGTACAAGTTAGCCCCTGACATTGTAAGAAGTATGGGTATGTGCCACCAATAAGACCCTCATTTTCAGGCTCTTTTTCAGTTCAGGCTCATTTTAGGACCATTTCAGTTCCAGTGACCCTACTTTTCATGTCCAAAGTCATATTTTACCAAATTTTTCTTTGAAACACCTTAAAAAATAGCTGGAAATTGAGGGAAATCACAGCTTTGGAAATTTTTGAAAAACCTAGTTCCGGAGACCCCATTTTTTGGGCCTCAAATCAGCTTCGGAGCCTCAATTTTAGAAATCCGGGAGGCACATACCTACCAAAAAAAAGTTGAGAACCTCCCTTCTTTTAATTCTGGTGTCGGCATGTCAGAGTGGACATTATTGAAATAAGATTTCATTTAAGGACTTTTTTAGTGTATTTTTTATAATTGTCATCATAAAATAATAAATCTGTTTTATTACGAAAATCATTTATGCTCGAGGCTCATTTGTTTGTGTTGTATTTCTGACCTTGGTGTCCACGAGACGTAACATTCACTATGAGCTAGTAAAATCTCAATTCCCTTGGCACAGTTCAGTAACTTTCATTCACCAATGTATTTAGAAAATACTCACCCTGGTTTTTGGGTATGATGTATGATACCCAGATACACAAGGTAAGTTCATGTCAATGTATGTACAAGTACAACCCACTGAACTGTGTCCTTGGTGGATGAGCATATTGTAACTCATAGTGATTATTGAGCTCCTTTGCATAATTTTATTCCTGCGATTGGCTCATTACTAAAAAGGTGAACTTCTGCCAGATCCCAATATCCGAACTTGATGAAACTTGTTATGTCGGAAGCGAAGCATGCAAGTAATACCCATGCAATGTGTAATCTATTTTGCATATACTACGTGAATCAAAAAAATTGTGCAATGATTGCAGACGATCTTGACCTTGATAAAATCACTGAATCATAATATTTGTTGTTGTTTCAATAAAGCAAATCTAATATACTTCCAAGTGTTGAAAAAATGAAAGAAACTTCGAAAAATAAGCCAGAGATGACAAATTTTGTAAGCACACCTCGTTTTCCTCCATTCCAATGGGATTTACACAGTTAAGCAATATTTTACGTTAATGTGCGATATACGGGGCATAAGCATTATGAATATGAAAGTAATGATGACCCTTGCTATCTTGTTTAATTGATTTATGAATATAAACCATAATCGCCTTTATTGATCCTCGAAAGGAATTAAATGCTCACACAAAATCTCATCTAATTAATCCTGATGTGTAAATGAAAAAGGTTTTCAACACTATTACTGTAATCCAGGTATAGATACAAGCTATGCCAATAAGGGTCTAAGCTCTTAGCAATATCCTAAACAATGGGAAGATCTTGTTTTCTTGCTCTGCAATTGCTGTTTGGATTTGTCATATCACTTGACACATTCGTATAAATAGATTCATTGATTAATCCGTAGTTTAAATATTCAAGAAAATGTAATATTTATTTAGTTAAATTGACAAAGGCATCATGATATTGTACATTCTTGCAAACACAAGTTTAATGTGTGTAATTCCCATAGGAATGCAGAATAAAGGGGTGTGCTTACAAAACCCGCCATATCTAGCATATTTTTCAGTCGATTTCTTTAAATTTTTCAACACATGAAAGTATATTAGATGTGTTTTATAAAAACTACAACAAATCAATGATATAGTGATTGCATTAAGGTCAAGATCATCTTTAATCCTTGCACACTTTTTTTTGATTCACGTAGTATTATTGAGCTCATCTGCATATTTGCTCCCTGTCAGTGGGATCTTGCAAGTTTTGCAGTATTTTTACAATATAACCAAAGATAGGCATTACGCTGGCCTTGAGAGGTGGGCCCGACGTGACCGTCTCGAAACTTTCTGACTCTCCATAAGGACAAGACATAGACTTGGTGTTAACACACCAATGTGAACTCGCGCACGGGCTTGATGTCCCGCTTGATGTACAATAAACCCGAATGGAACTGTCTACCTGAAACCCTCGTCAATATCACTACAACTAAGAAACAACCAAGTATCTAAGAAACCAACCTTCCAGCATCTAACTAACGTCTGGCGCACTCACTAACCTCTGCGTTTGACCTCTACTGTCGAGGAGCTGCAGAGTACATCTTTCGATGTCAAAGTGATGTTTGGTTCGTTTTGATGATTTGCTATATTGAAAGAGTCTTGGCCGCCATCGTCTGAGCTCGTAGACAATGTTGAGGTATAGCGCCACCAACCTGGACACCAAGCCTTGTCCAACTCAACATGTATTAAGTCATTAATATGTTATCGTTATCAAAAAAAGAGTAACATTGAAATCTTATTAATAATTACTACTGTAATTACCGATTGTATTGTTTATTTATCGAGTAGTGTGTCACAAATTTATGTATCTGAAAACATCTCAGATATATTATTTTCTTAGCCTGGGGCGGAATCGACGAAAATACATGTGTGTCCAGTAAAGTAATATCTTAAAGCTCGCGCCCATTCGGTCGCGAGCAATAATAGTGCTATCAATTGCCACTATAGTGGATTCAACCCATCTTGTCACCGAAGGAAAAGTTTTGGACAGCGGCGATTAGTTGGGAGAGGAGGTGGAATCTGCTCCTTTAAAATAGATATGTGGCCCGAATCAGCTGTTTCATGAACGAACTAAAATAATCTGGCCTTTGATGTTTACATCATCTTTATAGAGTGTAAAGACTTTGTGCCTTCGTATGCAAAACACGGGCGCTGAAAATTCAGTAATATTCAACTCTCCTGTTACATTGAATACCACTGAAGCAAATACGATTAGTCAGAATGTTTTGAGAGTTAGTGTAGCTATAAATGCGCTCATGTTGACTTGAATGCTGCACATGCCCCTCATTCAATGCCTATAGAGCGTATTCAATAGCCAGCCATGTTGGTGGACAAGATAGACACATTCCAGTACTACAATACATTCACCTGTCAATGATCCCTGTGCAACTTCGCTAAACATGGATCGATTGACAGCTTAATGTATTGTAGTCCTGGAATGTATGCATCTTGTCCACCAACATGTCTGGTGGCTGACGTCATATTGAATACGGTCTATACCTTCGGAAAAGTACTAGAGGTACTATAATCTACTATATAGTAATGTGGAGACCGTAGAGGTTTTCCCTAATAGGCTACGGTCTCACAACACAGAGAGATTAAAGTGTAGATTTAAACAATGTAATGTGTCAAAATGGAAGCTGGGGATTGTTGGTAGCAGTGGCTGGAATGGTATAGGGGAATATCATGGGAGGTCAATAGGTTAACTTGACCAAACCTGCCTCCAGAACACCCCAAGCATGCAGAGAATACGAAGGAGTCACCTGCAGAAATAGCTGAAATGTTCAGGTGAACTATGGGTGCATGTATTGTATTTTTCACATTCTTAGATGATCTGGATGGTCATTAATGTCCTATGTCACTTCTTTTGTTGCATGCGAATCGTTATAACCCATAGTATTAAAACTCTAACAGATACAATTGCTCAGTGTGTAACAGTCAGGCCGACCTATTTCAAGATACCAGGCCCTAACATGTTTACAAACATTGCTGTTAACTGGTCTATATTGCCCAATTTGTGATCATAAGCATGATAGTAGGGTTGAAAGGATAATAAGCTAAAATTTACAAGGCAATATTGTCAAGCATTTAAGTTTTAAGCGTCGGAATAAATTACGGTGAAATGCAATGCATCGTTAGCGTTGTGTGTATTTTGTAACATGAACTGTTAACTTGTTTGCTGCGCAGCACTACTGACATATTGAAAGGGAACCTTGCAAAAAGTGAAAATTAAGAATACGTTTGAAGATTAAGATTCAGTTTGGAGGAGAATAAATTTAGTTGAAATTTGAAAGAAATCATCAATATGCCTTTAACCATGATTAGTACACTATATGAAAAAAGTTTGTCAAGCGTGACTGACCCATGCAAGACTTCGCTTTTATAGGCCTATAAAGTTCTAACTAGGTTTTTTTTGGTCGATTCAAAAGTACAATTTTCTTGCGAATCATGGTTTCCTAATTATCAGTTTAGTAAAGGTTTTCAACAGGACAGTGTGTCTGATACGATGGGGAAAGTTGTTATATGAATGTACTACAATCAATATTTGCTTGGGAGGGTCCTATAAAGTGTGATTAGAAGCATTGAAGTGAAGTCTTGACACAGAGGATTGCATTCGAAAAGAAGTACAATTTTAGTGTTCTTTAAGGAGAAAATTAACACTTTATTTTGGAACCTTTCACAACCCTTTCAAAAAATTGTCATCAAATGCAATGTATTTTAATTTTGCTAAAATTTTGTTTTAAACTTTGTATGCAATGTCTTTAGAGAACTTATAAGAGGTACATATTTAAAATGACATTATGTATCATGACTTTATCTTTAGAAAACAAAGCATATCACTCCACCATAACAAACGTAAAACCTCTATGAGCAAGTTTTGACAACGAGTTATAAAGATCGGCACGCTAGGCTTGTTTTATTTAATTATCAGTTTTGAGATGTAGTTGTTCAAGTACTTCTGTCATGATATAAAGTGGAGATATCATTTGACAACGAGTTATAAAGATCGGCACGCTAGGCTTGTTTTATTTAACTATCAGTTTTGAGATGTAGTTGTTCAAGTACTTCTGTCATGATATAAAGTGGAGATATCATTAAAATAATAAGTCAAGTACAAACGGGGTATATGACTTGTAGTTCGTTGGCTGGGTGGGTCCCCGTGTGCATGAGATGTGCCCTAAGTTACTCTTCACAGCCATGGACTAGACCATCAGACATACCAAAAAGTGAGGGTAGACTTTTGCTACCCCGGCACTTTTTTTGCTAGAGGGCGTTTTCAAAATGGCCGCCAAAATGCCATTATAATGATAATTATGTTTTCATAGCCAATTTATGGGGTGAAATTTTTGTAGTGTTTTTCTATTTTTGTTGATGTCAAATATATAGAGCAGTAAAATTCACTACTTAAATGTATTCCTAACGGAGGGCGCTTTTCAAAATGGCCGTCAAATGCAATTTAGCACCTTATAAATTCATAATGATGGTCTACTAGCCACAAATTGGGGTGAAATGGCCAAGTTTTTCAGTGTTTTGCTATATTTGTTGATGTCAAATGTATAGAGTGGTCACATTCACCACTTAAATGTATTCCCAATGGAGTGCGATTTTCCAAAGGGCTGCCAAATGCTATTTAACACCTTATAATGAAGTTTTAATTGCCATAAAATGGGGAAAAATAAGAGAAGATATCAGTAGCTTGCCACAATGCATTGCTTCCATTGGAAGTTTTTGTACAGGTTGTCATGTGAATCGTTAGAGATGAAACACTCTTAAAATGCAAGTTTGTGATGAGTACTCAATTTAGCCATGTTTCATCACTAACGATTCACATCAGTACCTGTACAAAAACCTCCATTGGAAGCAATGCATTGTGGGAAGCTACTGAAATCTTCTCTTGGGTAAAATGGTCCAGTTTTTCAGTGTTTTCCTATATTTGTTGATGGCAAATGTATAGAGCAGTCACATTCACTACTGACAAAAAGTTTTAGTATACATTTGGGGATTTTCTCAGACATAGCTTTAGATCATGTGTAGAAGTCTACATCAGTTGCAAACAGGCTTGATATAATCTTTGATTCTTACAATGACAAATCTGTGAATGACTCTGAACGAAAACGTCAAGTCATGCTACCAATTAAATTGAATTAACGACAATCAATCGGGATTTACCCCTTCCTGTCGAGATATGGGTTGAAATGGTCTAGTCTTGTAGAGTTTCCCCATTTGTTGAGGTAAAGTGTATAGAATGGTCAGACTCAATAAAGAGACTAATAAACAGTATCCCTGATAGAGGGTGCTTTTCGAGATGACCAACAACAGATTTTTAAACAAATCTGACAATACTTAATTTAAAAAAGAAACGTAATTCAGAATCATCTGCAGACGTAGCAACTCATCCCAGGTAGCAACAACTTCTAAAGGCCAGTTTTGTAGTTATGGTTCATAAACACAAACAAAGGAGGAAAATAAGAATAATAGTTACCATAAGGAGCCTTACACTTTGTATCAAAATGATAAAAACTTGTCATATGTAGGCATTCATTATCATTACCATCTAGATCTGCTACAATCGTGTGCCATTCAAATGTAATCCATGGGAATGCAAATCATAAGAGTAATAGCACAAATGCATCAGTAAATGAAAACAGCACTATGATCAGTTGTGACTGGCATTGACTGCATACATAGCATGATGAGGAATGATATACATACATCAGCCTTATATATCTAAGTTAAGCTCGGGAACCTCATTACTGGAACCACCAAAGGAAGAGAAGCAAGGTATCATCCGCTATCCTGAAATGAAACTTGATAATATTTCTATTGTAGGTGAAGTTTGAGCTGCATTTTGGCAGATTACTCATGGAGAAGTGTCTGGAATTTCTCTTTAGTACAATTTGATGCCCAGAACCTGCCGATCTCGACTGTTTATTGGTGAGTCTGACCCTTCTATACACTTTACCTCAACAAATAGGGAAACTCTATAAAACAAGGCCATTCCAACCCATATCTCGACAGGAAGGGGCAAATCCCAATTGACTGTTGTTAATTCAATTTAATTGGTAGCATGACTTGATTCTGTTTTCGCTCAGAGTCCTTCCCAGATCTGTCATGGTAAGAATCAAAAACTATATCAAGCCTGTTTGCAGCTGACACACATAATCCAAAGCTGTGTCTGTGAATTCCCAAATGTGCTGCAGAATTTTGTCTTCGGCTTTCAGACATTGACCATCGTGTCCACTATAAGTTGTGTGAAAATCTCTCCTCCATCGAGACGCTTACAGCATGATTGCCAATTTTATTATCATGATTATGCTGCCATCGGGAAATCGTCACAATCATATTGCGTGGTCATCGAGGTGGCAACTGGCTAAGCGCACAACCCTATATCAGCACTTGGATTGTAATATCACCATGACAGCATTGTACTGAATAAATCAAATTATCAAATCCATTAAACTGAAACATAACTAGAAAATCATTAATATCAATAAAAATAATAACTGTATGAAAAAGAGAAACCGCAATTATGTTAAGTACTGAATAACTCAACAAATGGAGAAAAACTCAACAAATAGGGAAACACTGAAAAACTGGGCCATTTCACCCCTTTTGGCTATTAAAACATCATTATAAGGTGTTATATCGCTTTTGGCGGCCAAGTTTATAAAAGCGTCCTCCATTTGGAATACATGTAAGTAGTGAATGTGACCGCTCTATACATTTGACATCCACAAATATAGAGCAAAACACTGAAAAATGGGGCATTTCACCCCATTTGGCTATTAAAATATCATTATGGGGTGCTAAATTGCATTTGGCAGCCATTTTGAAAAGCGCTCTCCATTACAAATACATATAAGTAGGGAATGTGACCACTCTATACACATGACATCAACGAATATAGTGAAAACCCTACAAAAAAATGGACCCCATTTACCACATTTTATGTCTTATTAAATCATCATTAGAAGGTGTTAAATAGCAATTGGCAGCCATTTTGAAAACGCGCCTCAATAAGGAATAATTTAAGTGATGAATGTTGAACGCTGCTCTATACATCTGAATAAACAAAAATAGAAAAAAACTACAAAACTGCCGGCCATTTCACCCAATATAAGTGGCTATGAAAAAAACGACATGACACTAGTGTAGATGAGGAAAATGAATTTCAGCTGAAGCTGCAAAACAGTTTCGGTTGCTTGTGATGAAGTAGGACATAGATGAATCCATGCAGACTTTGCTTGAAAAACCCACCACAATCATCAAAGAGAAGCAGAGGCAGATGAAGTCCTTGGAAGTCATCGGGTAAAGAAAGAGCCCTGGATCTCCGATTTGGCAACTATTGCACTGACAGATGAAAGAAGGAAAGCAAGGAAGAAGGCCATCAAGATCCTAACAGTCGTCAAGAGTACAATCACTAGACCAGATTGATTAAAAAGCCTTACAAGCGCTGACAACGGAAAAATGGTTATACAAGGACAAATAGAAAACATGGAGAAAGAAAACATTGCAACAGAACAAGAGCAAAGAGGTCTTCAAAACCTCAAGACCGCATAACTAAGGCGTAGATAGAAGACCTACATCAAACTCTATACGCAGCAGTAATGGTGAGATTCTTCCAATCCAGCTGAAATAGAACAAATGTGTGATAGGGTAAGGCCCCTATACAATCATCAGCCCCTACCATTGACCCCTCCTGTCTTCATCCATCAAATACAGATCAAATACAGGACTAGATGTGTTCTAATAGGGATAGTGAGCCATCCATTTTCTCCGTCTGAAGTTGATGAAGCAGCTTCAAAAAGGAAGCAGGAAAAAGCCCTGGTTATGATGAGATCCCAGGAGAACATGCTCAAGCATGGTGGTGAGTGCATAATTGACCCAAATTGCACAATATCTGCAATGATATCTGGATTAAAATGAAAACGCATTCAGAAGAATGGACAAAATCTACATTCATTACCATGCCCAAGAAGGGGGACATCCCAATGTGTGAGAACTACAGGACCATCAGCCTCATTAACCATTCCAGCAAAATTTTCTGGAATTATAAGGAGCAGGATAAGCCTATGTAGAATCCCTTCAGCAGACGAACAAGCAGGGTTCAGACATGGCCGCTCCACAATTGAAAGTCTTAGCCTTAAGCTCCAAGCCAACATTCGATAGAAGAAGAATGATGGGAAGTTTTTGCTGTATTCATTGATTATTAAAGAAGGCATTCGATCGAGTATGGGACGATGGCTCTTTACAGTGCTGCTTAATTATGGTGTGAACCTCAAAACTGATCAACATCATCAGAGTTCTCTATACCAAGCTAAAAGTGCATCAGATTCTAACATAAATTACAGAGTGGTTTGAAAAAACTATTGGCGTGCGCCAGGGATGTCTTCTATCACCAGACCTCTTCAACCGATTTCTTCGAATACATCTTAGCACGAACCTGTGATAACTGGAAAAACTGGGCCATAAAGTAGGATGGCTACAAATTAAACGACCTCCGTTTTGCTGACGATATAGCTCTCATCGATCTGCAAACCTTGAGTGAGCAAGTGCATCATGTAGCAAGAAATAGGGGATGGAGATCAGTATACATACCTAAACAAAAGCTATGGTATTCTCCGTGTGATGACCGCTCCCAGTAAGATACAGCTGATGGTTCACCACTTGAGCAGGTTAAAAGATTCAAGTATTTGGAGTACGATAAACCCATCAAACGACCCAACCAGCGAAATCAAAGCAGATTATTATTGGCATCAACAGCATAGGGAATTACAGAGAGTCTGAGAGGATAAAGACAACTCACTCTCCACCAAATTATGACTTGTTAATTCACTAGTCACACCCCAGTGCTTCTGTATGGCTCTGAAAACTGGACCATCAAAAAGAATGACAGGAAGAAGTTGGAAGCATTTGTGATGCGTGGCTACAGAAAAATCCTTCATATCAGCTGGAAGGATAAGATTCCGAAATGAAGAAGTTCTGTCAAGAATCTCCTCATGCCACTTTCAAACAAAAAGGATCTTAAGATCGCTCATGCCCTCGCGGGCACAGTTTGGTCACTTGTGCAGACTGAACAACATCCGCCACCAAACGCATTTTTATGGGAACTGTCGCAGGCACAAACAGACAGGACGGGGAAGACCAAGGAAGAGATGGCGAGATGAATCATTGTGGCACCACCTTCCACAAGACATATTTGGAAGCGCAAGATAGGAATAGATGGTAACTTTGGTCGAGGAGCCAACGTCCTATGGGGACATGGTGCCATAGATAGTAGATAGTAGAAAAACGCCATTATATGGTGTTTAATGGCATTTTGGCGGCCATTTTGAAAACGCGCCTCTAGCGAACAATGCCGTGGTCGCCAAGTCTACCCTCACTTTTTTTTTATGTTCTGATGGTCTAGTACATGGCGGTGAAGAGTAACTGTAGAAGGCACATCTGCATGCACACGGGATCCACCCAGTCAAACGGACTATTGGTCTTTACACAGAATAAGCACAGAAACATCACTCTTATGCGGTTTCCTCTAAAACATCTTTTACTTTTATGTACTGGAATTTGGAAGGGAAAATGGAAAAGCTCGCAAAAAACGAGGATTTGGAAAGTGTCAGGCTCATGAACATTGTATTGAAATATTTTACTACTACTTTGAGGTAGACTAGCTACGGATGAATTTTTATTAATCTCTCCCTGTTTCTTCAAGTGCAACGATTTCTCATTAAATATTATTTTGATATCAGGTGTCATTTTATAGTTTCACCCATATAGCAGACACGATTCTGTTGAATATCCATAGCGAAAACCCGATGGTATTATAAAAAAATGTTTTTCGATCGATGTATTCCTCCACCTGAACATGTCTATAATTTCCCCTACATCCAACCTACTTTTCTTTTTAAATAAGGGCAGACAGGCCCGCAGAGGTCCAGAAAGGCCTTTATTTTACGTTCCCAGGAGACAGTCAACGTGGATTGTGAATATAATTAGATTGCACCTAGTGATCTAAAAACCTCGTATCTGTTGACTTGACCCTTCTGAGTCAAAACATAGTTCCGTGCATATAGAGGAGGAGCACGGACCCAGGTCAAACACCATCGTTTACCCCTCACTACAGAACGTTTGACACTTTGGTATTTAGTATGGACCCTCTATTCAACGCTTAGGTAGGTATAGTACTCTCAAATTGTGGGTGTCACTTTTCAAGTAGTGGCCAATTAAGTTTACAAGGGGAAAATTTTAAAATGCCCAATCATGTTGAAATGTATCCTATTGTCGTCCCGGTGGTCCGTCTGATCATAAGGATTCCAAAAATGTATAGTTTGTACCATTATCACCACTTGGTTTTTGGGAGTTATAGGGTAATGGGTAAAAAGGTCAATTTCAATTTTATACAGGGTCAAATAAAAGTTGCTCCAATTTTGTTGAAAAATGAAACAATTTGTTCATCTGCTTATGCGTCAAAATAAGGAATTGTTTGACATATTATATACCTCATAGATAGATCCTTGTCACTGATTGGTTAAATGAAAGTCACATGAACTGTATAGTTTTTTCACTATTTTCGCATAAACGCGAAGTCCCCTTTTTGGGGGCCCGGGTATAGTACCTTTTTTGCCGGGTTAGTAACGTTCTGCCCGTATAGTAATTTTTTTGGACGGGTAGAATAATTATAGTCCGGCGTACTCATAGTCCGCCACAACGTAAAGGATATAGCACTCAATTCAGTTTGACTCTTCACGCAACATGAGTGCACGCCTTTAATTCCGTTCGTCATGGAGCCCCGGACTCCGGCTCCCGCAGGACTATATCTGCATTCACACCGTTATAGTAACTCTTTGACCTGTATAGTATTTTTCTGCCCTAGCTGTAGTCTCGTTACTGCAGCAGAAAGGATCTATCTATGAGGTATATAAAACAAATATTAACTGCCCTTTATTCGGGCCATAGTCAATTTATTGACCCTCGGTGATCTCGAGACCGTACTATTTTCCCGAAGCGGAGCTTCGGGAAAATAGTACGGCCTCGAGATCACCTCGGGTCAATAGATTTGACTATGTCCCTCAGTCATGGACAGTCAATATTTGTATACCATCTGCAGTGTATAGTTATCATGTTATGCGACAAATTAGGTCCTAGGGCAACATAATCCAATTGGCATTGACCTTCTTTGACCCATATCTCCGTTCAAAACTATACTTAGTTCTCTTACCTCAGGCAATAATTTGCAACTATTTAAAATATAATCAGATTATCTTTAATGTTGACCCCCTCCACCCAGGTGCTAAATGGGGAGCTGTTAGGAATATTGTCCATTGAGCGCCGCCCAAGGTATGAGTATGCCTTGGGCATTTTAAGGCAGCTGACATATTCTAGTGGCAGCGGAATAAATGTAAAGCGCTTTGATACATTGTGAAAAGCGCTATATAAATGCCGACATTTTTTTATACAAATTGAGATTGACCCTTTTTACCATTTTAGTCATTTTTACCCTATAACTCCAAAATCAATGGTCGTAGGTGGTACAAACTATACATTTTTGGAATCTTTATGACTAGACGGACAATATGGCATACATTTCAACCCCGGATTTGAACACGTTTGGAGTAATTTAAAAGTTTGACCCTGTGTAAACTTAAATTGGCCCTTATTGAAAAAGTGACACCAGAATTAGACACCACTAAACTACCTTGCATTGATATAGAGGGCCCATATTAACTATATACCAAAGGTGTCAAAGCTGAGATGCAGTGGGACTTGAACGATACTGTTTGACCCAAGTCCTTGCTTCCGCTCTATTACAATCCGTATGATTCAATCTACCTGGCAAGGCATCACATGATCAATAAGTCACGATCTCTAGTACGTAAATACTACTACGCATCATTGCAACTTTTGGTACATGCTGGTCAATTCACTTCAAAGAACGGTTTAAACCTTACAAATGGCATTCGATTTTCAAACTCAATAGCAGGTGAGTCCATGCAAACATTTCGGCCTCGATCATCTTTACCTCTGGAATTGAGAGATCATTACATACAAATGAAGATCCATGGGGCCCGTTGTGCGCCGTGATGGGAAAAAAGTTATCCACCGGATCATTCAGTCGAGAACCACGAAGTTCTTTGTATAAAAAATAAAAAGTTGATAGATTAATACCAGATAAGCTGCAAAAGCTTTAGGTCCGCATTTTGATTGTCTCTTCATCAAGGGCATATCACGGTATCCTGTTATTCCATGAACGGCTAAGACTGCTCTTTGGCCAAGCACCCGATATGTTACGCCAGCTGCCTCCAGAGCCTTTTAAAGCTGATCCTCGCCCCAACGCTCCATCAGATCACATGGCCTTTCTGTAAAAATCTAATGGTATCTTCCACAGAAGATCAGTTCTACCATTCTCTGCTAGGCTTATGGAATGCGCTCCCAGCTCATATGATTGCGAATCTTAGTTTGGTATAGGCTACGTGTGGCGCAGTGGATAAAGAGCAGGACTCATGATCCTAAAGACCATTGCAAAATCGTGAGTTCGAGCCCTACTGTGGTCAACGTGTCTGTGTCCCTGGGCAAGATACTTAAGCTGTTAGTGGAATATCACAAGTGTAAATAGGTTTGAGCGCCCATAAAGTAGCCCACCTGTAGATGAAACGATTCTGATGATTTCTAGGGAGAGCGGAATAAATGTAAAACGCTGTGATACTGGATGGTGAAAAGGCGCTGTATAAATCCGCCCAATTATTTATTTACTTTTGTGCAGGTATAATGTGTCAATCAAGGTATATGTTATCATCGTATGGGGGAAATGCGCGTACTGCATGTGCAAATTTTATCTGTCACCAGCCCCCTTTTAACTACAATGCGACAACCGTACAGTAATATAAAACAATGCTCCCGGACTGTATTATCACACTTCATCAAGGACATATCACGGTATTCTGTGATTCCATGACGGCTAAGGCTCCATCAGGAGCGGATCCAGGGAGAGGGGGATGAGGGGCGTGCGCCTCCCGGTAATTCTGCAAATTTTTGCAAAATCAGCCCATTTTGGAAGCTTTTGGACAAGATTACAAACCTTTCAGCCCCCCGGTAATTTTGACGTTTTTGAAATCCTGGATCCGCTCCTGTCCATGGTCAAGCAACAGATCTGTTATGCCAGCTGCCTGCAGAGCTATTTACAGCTGATCCTCGCCTCAACGCTCTATCAGATCACATGACCTTTCTGTAAAAATCCATGATGGTCTCTTCCACAGAAGATCAGTTCTTCCATTCTCTGCTAGGCTTATGGAATAACCTTCCAGCTCATATGATTTCGAATCTTAGTTTGAAATAGGCTACTTCTGTGCTAGCCGCACTATGTGGCCCTAGGCAGGCGAGGCCGAAGACCGAGCCGAAGCCGAAGGCTGAGGAGCGAGGAGCTGGTTGTGTTCAAAGATTCGGACTGCTACCCCCTTCTGTAAGGGGGAAATGTTAGCACAGGGAAAAAATTATAATCGAGTCAAATTGTGATACATTAATGTATTCTAACGCGTTCATCTCCTTATAAGGATTAGTAAAATTATATATTTGTCTAGGGTCCAACCTTTAGTTAAAGCGGTATAGCCCTATAATGGTTCAAAGTCACCCTGGGGGTAAATACTCAGATGTTGTTCAAAGTAGTGTCAAAAATGATTCCTCTTGTCATAATGAAACAGAAAATGCATTATAACTGATTTGGTGATATCACCATTGAAGCATCCAGGGATAGTTTTGGTGAAATTGGGTAAAATTGGGTTAAATTTACACCAGAATGACCTTGAAACATTTAGGGGCTATAGCGCTTTAACTAAAGATTGGAACCTAGACAAATATATACTTTTTCTACTCCTTATAAGGAGACGAACATAACACAATTTTGACTCGATTTCAAATTTCCGCTGTAGTAACACCCCCCCCCCCTTGAAGACGAGGGCAGCAGTTTTTGAACCCCATCATTTTCATGATTTTCTATATAGCACTATGGTCCCTATTGAATGTAAAATCAATTTTAGCACAAAAATCCTACGGGAACTGTTTCATTGACATACCAAACCACACTAACAGGGGCGGCGCCAGGGATTACAGGAGGAAGCCGCCGAAGAGTTTGAAAATTCCAAAAAAGTAATAAATTAGGGTTTTTACCTATATGAGTTAAAGGCGACTCAGAGATTTCGAAATACATTTTTATGTAGTAAATAGTCAACTTGAACTAAAGATACTCACCTAAAATGCTTAATTCCAAAGGTAGAGATGAATCGGAATTTTCGTTTTCATGTAGTATGTACAGTATAACAGTGCCAGAGGATACTGTGTATAACAAAAATTCCGGATCAGGTATGGCAGGAGATATAGTCCTTCCGGGTTCACAGTCCGGGAACAATGGTGAACAATTCAGTTGACTCTTCACGCAACATTAGTTTTCATGCTTTATTCCGTTGTCGTCTATGGAACCCGGACTATGATACCTGCCGGACTATGATTACTTTCACACCTGAATGGACCTGGCAGGATAAGCAGACAGAAGCGCCCTCAGTTTTGACATTGCGTTATCTGGTACCCATTTTTACAAATCATATAACTTTAAATGTAAAGTTTTCTGATCCGAAATTTGAAAAACACGAAATGTTCATGTTTTGAAGAAAATGGCACTTTTAGAGGAATTTTAAGTGTAAGCTTCAATGGGAAATCGAATTTTTATTATACCCCCCCCCCCCCCCCAAGAACGGTAAATAGACTTATTATGCTTTAAATGTGTATTGATAATATCTATCTACCCTGTAAGTGGCTTTCCTGTTCTTGGGGGGGGGGTTCATTTTAAACAATCACTCCATCAAGGGTGCATAAAATAGAAAAGAAGAGCATAAACTTCTCCAATCACTATGAGGCAAGGCATGCTAATCTACAAGGGCTGAGTTCCGTAGCCTTGGATAGATATGTACCTGTTAACAACAGCTGACCATGCATGTTCTGGGTATCATAAATCATGCACTAAGAAACAGAGGGTATATTTGCTAAATGCACTGGTGAATGAAAGCTATTGAACTGCGCCATGGGAAGAGGTTTTATTGAATATATTCCAATAGCTTTGTGCTTACTCTACCAGAACACTGTATACCAGAAGTCACTTGTATTGTTATTCATGAACAAACAAGAATTAGTATTATGTAATAGTCCTACAGATTTTCCCTGAGCTTTGAATCATATTAGTCAGGTGGAAGTTTAGGCACACAGCCTGAAGGATGGAAATGGAGTACAGACTTTTTCTATTGATAGATTTTAGTTCATTAGGACCTAAGCCAATAATTTTTGGAGGGTGTGCAAAATTGGTTACAGTGGCATTTTTGAAAATCCAATATGGCTGCTACCATGTCCAAAATCACTAAAAATCCCTTAAGTATTTCAGATAGAAACAAATATTTCTCGGTACTCCGGTGTTTTAAGTACGAGAAAGTGTTGGTAGGTTAATTTTATCAGTACATTGCCAAAAAAATCCAATATGGCTGCTCAAAAGTCCAAAACGCTTCGGAAAATCATTAAAATGATCTTATAAAAGCACATCCATGTATACCTTTTACCAACCCACTTGAATACCATACTGAAAAAAATACCTAAAAATAAGTTCTGCATGTGTTCAAAAATCTGTTACAATTGCTCAATCACTCTGAGCTTTAACCCTCTATGAATGCATTTCCAACAATATCCGGACACGTCCAAGTGTTCTGAATTTTGCAGTTTAGAGGCTTGATTCCAGTGTCTATATGCATGCTTATGCCTTTACACTTATGAGAGACATTGTATTTGATCACTAGAAAACCTATTTAGCCTTTCTATGCAATTCGACATTTCAAATTCAAGATTTTGGCAGCCATACGCTGCCTTAAAAATGAGTTAAAACTACATTATCTGCTGTATTCTATGTAGAGTACCATACTAATTATTATTATAAAGGGTATTAAGGTATGGGCATAAAGATTTGACCCATTTGAACACTTCTATTATGCTTTTCAAACCAATCGGAACATTTTAATTTTTTCTACCCATGATGTAACCTTGAACTCAAAGCTGGGGGCATGAAAGGGTGTGGCACGTGCTTCCACCAATGTCTTGATTATTAATGCATTAAAGTCACTGTGTACCAAAACTCACAGTTTTATCGCAGATTTGCACAATCAATGAGATCTGTGCACACCGTCCACCACTAACTATATACCAATGTAACAATAGAAACGATCAGCTATTCGTGAACCGTGGGGGGGGGGGGGGACTATTTGGCAAGCGAAATTCGCTTCCGGCCCATCTATGAGGAATTTCTCATCCGTTAAACTTGACAGTATTTTGAAAGAAAAAGTTCCCCTCATGTAGACTAACCCTGGTTTCTAAAGTTAGACTCGTTCTTCAGAATACCAGCCTTAGTGATCTCTCTTGATGCATCTGATGGCAACATCCCCGAGCACGTCATCTTACAGGTGATGTATTGCATTAGAAAGTTTAACCCATATACCACAACTTTATATTTTGGCGGCAATTTGAAAAAAAGCGCCCTTTCTTAGACACATTAAGAACCGCGTGTTTTCTCTACAATATGGTTGACAGAAACACGTTCAAGTTGGTTTATCACTGTGACTGCCTGCCCCACTTCTCAGTGGTGGAGTCTAATTTCAATGTTATCAGTGTCTACAAATTCACTGATATAGCAAAATGAGCGCATAGATCGCATGACCTCAAACAATGATATTACACGGCGCCTCTTTCGAAATATTGAGCACCCGAACGTGCACTAGAACCTTGCACTTTGCACTGACCTTGTTGGTCTTCTCTTATAGATATTGAAAGTGAACAGGACTGGATTACACTTCATGTATGAAAATCTTGATAAAAATGGCTTGAAACGACGGGATTCGCAATGTCTACTAATGCTATGCAGACCCTAAATAGACTAAAGCTTCATGAGGGAAACATGTTATTCCTGCTGAAAAGGTAAGCAAATTGGTGACTACACTAAATACAACATTGAAAAACTTGTCACAGCAAAGTGGTCTGAGATCAAGATTCCTCTACCTGTCGGTAGGAAAAACATATTAAGGCAACAAAAAAATTGTTGTATTGGAGTAACCCGCCCTACCTAATTTTGAAAATCGCAAGCCCTGTACAAAAGTTTACCTACCCTAATTTTTTTTTTATTGATTTTCAAAAATCTTATTTTTCAAGTTGTATTTACCCGATTTTTAACCGATTTTCTCAAGATTGTTGTGTTTTTTGTGTTCTGGTGTTACTTTGGCAAGCTCTTTAAGATTTTCAATATTAATAACATTATTAGGACTATGTGATGAATGATTTGATGTAGTAGCATTATTTAAAAAAAATCCGCCCGCCTACCCCTATTTAGCACTGGCCCGTTACTCCAATACAACCATTTTTTGGCTAATTGACCGATTACACCCACCCCCCTCCCAAGTAATCGGTCACTTCAATTTCACAATTCTCCAAAATGCACTCAGCAAGTTCCAGGCCCGCGCCAGGAATTTATGTGGGGGGGTGCGGTTTGCCAGAAGCGACCTTTGCGTACCAACAAATAAATTTTTTTCGGCTCGCTGCGCTCAGCAGGTTGGACCCAAAAAAAAAAACTTTGCACCGTCGTCTCCAAATTCAGAAGACGGGGGGGGGGGGGGGCCTGGCTACGGCACGTCCCAGCAACTCACTGCGTATTACAACGCGCTATGGATTGCACGGCGTTAGTATAGAGGCGTTAGTCGGGTAATCCAACAGGAACCTAAGTTCGAATTCCACTTCTGGGCAGACAATTTTAATTGATTATGCGTAAATTTTTAACGTGAGTTAGAGTGAGCCATTTACAATAAAAACATAGAGTGAGCGATTGAAATAGAAAATACTGAATAGCTGCCCTAAGAAGACGGTCAAAAAGAAGTGGTCTTGGGAGACAAGTTTATGAGGAATAATGCCTTAGCGTCTACATACGACTGAATGTGAAGTTGCGCCATTATTATCAAATTCTCTCTGCTACAGATTTTTGAGGAACAGCTTAAACAGGCACGAAGCCGTTGGACTATCCCTCCAGTAATGGAAGAGCTTAAAGTAAGAGAATTTCTGATAGAACTTAAATATAAACGAAATTTTTATTGTTAATGTTATTTGGTACCATTACCGTCAGTGGTAACAATGTAAACCTTTCATTAATCTTACCAGAGACGTTTTAATTTTAATTATTGCTGCGGGAAGGAAAAAAGTAAATGTGTTAGGATCACGCAATGCACCTTTAAAAAAAAATTTACTATAGATCCAGAATGTCGCTTATTGACAAAATACTGCAAAAAATGGGTTTGACTTACATTATTCCCTACCGTATTCATATATGTATTTACATGATTCATAAAGCAAAGGCAACCGGGTTGCTGGTTTGTGGAACCTGTGGTCTTCCATCGGAAAGTGGTTTCAAACAGTTGAATATGCCCCATGGCGGAAGAACATGGGAGGTATCTCCTATTGGTTCGAGACATTCAACTGATCTGCCCAGGTATCATAGGAGTTTTAGTTTGCTATGCGTAATGGTTTATTTGTTCGTGAAAACATGCATTTTATGCCTGGTTCGCATCGTCAATGAGCTCTAAAGAATCGACATTCCACGCGGCCACGTACAAGTGTACGTATTTACGCATGGCCAGCTAAGCTTCCCTACTATGGAATACGTGTTGCAGGTAAGATGGTAACGGCTGGCATGGATAGTAAATGTTGTGAAAATTTAAACAATGGAAACTAAAGAAAATAAACAAATTCACAATTGAATTACAAATATAACTTGTGCTGTCCGTGAAGTACTACCCCAATGAGTGACTCAAACTGCATAATTTGGAAACAATTCATCCAGTGCATATGTTTCCTCCCGAAAATCTTATAGTATTTAGATCCGTCAAATTGTGGGGTTATATACTATCTCTAAGATCAGTGGGTTTATATATTTTAATCCGGTGATGGACGGATTGACATGACCAAGGACGTCGTAGCCTAAACTGCACGGCTTCCGAGCCTTGCGCGACGGGTCTCGAAATCTTTTTATGTGTTTTTATAGCGATAGGATTTGATACTGATAAAGGTACGCATCTGTAATTTTGTCGGTGGTTTGTAAACATCAGGTAAGGGGACATAATTTTCTTTGGACGGAGGCATACTTTTTTGACAAACTGAAATAGGGTATCATGAAGTTAAAGTAATTCAGATACGGGTCGGGGGGTTTATGATTATTATCAGGTTTAAAAAATTGAAAATATGTTCCATTGGTTTTGTTTTAAACACGTGTATTTTTCTTTGGCGTGGTTTTGTTTTTTTTGCTGTTTTGTTTTGGGGTGGGGTTTTCCCATGCAGATGCTCCAAACATGGAGCTTTTACACCAATGCGCAGTCGCTCAACAGAAAGGATTTTTTAAAATGGCTCAAAACATTACGAGAAAGGGAAGATTAGTCCCTGCTACTGCAATTGACAGGTATGATATCTGGATACATGAAAAACTACACACTTCAGTGAATACAGACGGCTTTACTTGTCACAAGCGATGCGTCTAGTTGGCGTGGCGTGAAATTCTCTGGTTCGACCTATTTAGGAACAAACTACTTCCACGTAGAGAAGAAAGCCCACGCGCCTAGGCAACTAAATGTGTCTAGTGTCTCAAAAATAAAGATTGGGTGAAGGAAGACAAATCACTCTAAAAAAAGTATAAAGCGGATTGCAGGTAGATAAAATATTATGAACTCCTAAGTTGGGAAGATCTGCCAATTCAGCGTTAACATGAAAAAGGTCCATTTTGAATTTTGAACATAGGTTATCCCCCAAAAGTAATTTTGAAAAGGCTGGCATTTTCGACAGGCCAGTAATGTCTCGTCTCACGATGTTACTTAGTTTCCCATACTGTCTCTATCCAAGCTGATCCGTCTCTTATCGCTTGTTCTTGTCCCTTATTCGTCAGGCTAAATCGCTGTCGCAAATACAGAGTGTCCCAAAATAATGCAATCCTCGCAGTTGGTGCTAGAATTTCAAAATTAATGAAATTATAAATTTTATAACATACTGAATGACAAACTAGTTTCGTTACACCCTGTCAATATTTTGTCGATACGGTAAACTAGTTTGGAAAACAAAGGCTATAATGTAACCCGCTGTACCATACTCCGTTCCAAATTTGCCTTAGCTCGTTAAAAACTAGGTTCCCTGAAAAGTT
The DNA here is from genome assembly GCA_023653785.1 of Ophioderma brevispina. Taxonomy (NCBI): domain Eukaryota; kingdom Metazoa; phylum Echinodermata; class Ophiuroidea; order Amphilepidida; family Ophiodermatidae; genus Ophioderma; species Ophioderma brevispina. The sequence goes on from JAMKCH010085399.1 coordinate 22,632, forward strand.
GAAAAAAATGTCTTTAAATACAAAAATCTCATGTATAATCTGCCTTTAAAAAATATAAAATATGTGTCGGTAGTGTTTTATTCACGGTCTTTTATCGTCTGTACATATTTTCCTCCATCATACTTAGAAAGAAACTAGCGACTTTGGCCAACTAAATGTTTATCTCCAGTGTGTTCGATGACAAACCCGTGTGAATTATTGCGAATTGCCTGCGGAGGGATTAATATCCACATGAATAGAACTGGTTGGGGCTATAATTTAAATGATTTTAAAAATTTGAAATATGGTGAGATCTTTGTAAGGCCTCTCCTTTTCTCCACCGACTTTTCAAATTTCATCTGATTTGCTTCACTGATTTTTAGAATCAAGGCGCTTACGTAAATAGCCACAATTTAAGCCGTTCCCAGTTTGACTGGTGAAATAAACAATCAAGACATGCTTAAAGTACAGATAACCCGTACAACTAATAAAATATTAAACAATAATTCACTATAAAGTATTATGACCACATTCGATGCTTCATATAGAAAAACGAACGGAATTTAACACCTAATACTGAATTAAAAAAACCATCTAATCTGCCCATTTGCTATTAAAAATCGCGCTCGTGTATAACGTGTTGTATGTCGATATCGACCGCACGTTTAGGCCTTCCTGCTGCCATAGGAAATAACATGAAAGCATCATGTGCCGTCCGTATCGCATCACACCACTACATATCCCATATACAGTAGCGCGAATGTCAAATAGCGCAGTGGTCAGACCAACGCTTTTAAATTCATTTTGAGCTGGTAGTAAATTCCGTTTTTCTCCCATGAAACCACTCCATACGAGTTCATAATTGTTTTTATAGCGTATATTGTTTAAATTATATATTCTTGAATACGGTTCTCCTTTAAGTATCAGGTGCTGGTTTTTATCTCTCTTCTCTCCTGTCTCGTTATCCTCAACCACTTAAAGGAAATATCTTATTCTGAAATATTTGGAAAATTTGGTAATGGATGGAAGCTTTAGTAACTAGAAAATTGTACATAAAATCAAAATAAGTTGAAAATTGTCCATATTTGTTGGTATTTGCCCTTAATGTTTGCCGCCCAAAGCGTTTACTCGGAAACGATTCCGACAAATCCACATCGCAGGCAATGGTATCATATCGCAGTGTTGCCACTTAATAATAATTAAAACCAACGCAAATGAAACACAATATGTCAATCTTAACTATTTTTCTAATTTTTTATTATTACTTTCATTAATCCATCAATATTACAGTGTCAGCAATAACAATTCGAGTCAACACGATGTTTTTGGTCATCACTTTTTGACTTCACTGAAGCAAAATTGGGCGCTTTTGATTGGCGGAAAAATTCCGCCCGTTTTCTTCGTATTGTCAAAACAGCAAAAATTAAATGCCTCTATGTGTTAAATTTTACATCAAATTATTATTTAAAAAAAAAAAAAAAAATGTATGTACATATATTTTATGAATGTAAGTCAACTGAGCTTGACAAATCGTGACTATTTCCTTTAAGTTTGGTTCAATTAACTCAGTATAACCTTGTATATTAATCCTATATTTAAAGCCAACAGGGAAATGTTCCTCGTCCACAATAACATCTGACATTGTGTTTGTGCACTCCAGTTTGATTTTCAGTGGATTATTGTGTTTGTTTGTTGTTTCCTATCAAATGGTTTGGCAATATATAACTATGAGGGTCTTTAACATCCATTCATATTATTTCCATTTATTCGGTATTTAATTCATTGGGTATTTGATCTCTCCGCTGCAATTTGCAATATTCACGCGATTTGTCAGACAATTGAAGATAAAACCTTTATTTGGCCAAGTTCTATTCTAATATGAGTAGAGGAAAATACTGCCAACGATAAAAACCGTGGATAAAACAATAATGACAAATATTTTATATTTATTTTTTAAAACAAAAGACAGGATTAATTACCAGAAGATTTTTTGGTAGTTAAAAGACATTTATTCACCTTTTGAAGGTGAACCTACTTCAACGATCTAAGTCAAACTTGGAAATGGGTAATTTTACAGCGGGTTTACTAATAGCCTTTGCATTTTCAAAACCAGTTAACGTAGTCAGGACAAAATTGGACAGAATGTACGAAACTATTCTGCCATTCAGAATCTGCTCTAAAATTTGAATAATTCTCAGTAATTTTGAAATTATAGGCACCCACTGCGAGGATTGCATTTATTTGGGACACTCCCGTATGATTCATTTACTTTCTCTATGGGGCAGCGCTGACAGTGACTTTCTTCTGTGGTACAATTATCTTTTTTCTACATGTTTTCTGCCTGTTGGGATGGATGTATTTAAATATTGTCCTCTCTTTTCACGTGCAAAACCCACGATTCGAAATTTACCATTCAGTGACACTGATACTATGCTATGATTCATGCGAATTTATTGTCCGACAGAAATTCTAGATGATTTCTAATTCATAAAACGTTTATTACTAAACCGAACCAGCAGTAGCATCAAGTGACGCCACGAATATGCAATGGCGTATTAGAAGAGATGGGGGAGAATATGTAATTAATGGACGCAATGTGGACGAACAGGTAATCATCACTAACTACCATTCAATGATGAGTTTAGCCTACGTCACCAAGTCGATTTATAATTTCCATATTCTATTTCGAATATTTGATGCGAAACTTTTTTACGTCAAAAAGTAAATCGACGTGATATGAAAAGTATAAAGCGGCAAAGATATTTTTTTTACAAGCTTTTTAAAATGTTGGATAGCCTCTTCAGTAAGATAAGGTGAATAATCATTTTTGTGGTCCTAGAGCAACTATTCGGCATATACATATATCTTGATTGATGGTAGAATACTTTTGACGTGGTAAAAGGTAATTTCCATCCAATATTCGACGTCGAAATAATGAAGTATAAACATAAAGGGCCCTTTTGCCTGCCAATCAAATTCTTGCCAATCATTATGACCCGTAACGGAAGATATAATTTCCAAAATCAACTACTACGATCATTAGTCCTCTATAGTCATTTAACCATGTCCCTCAGTGTACTGGCCCTAACATTGGTATTAACTGGTCCGGAGGGAAATTTTAATCTTGGCACAATTACACCAATTAAAATAAAAGGAGCAGTTAGCAAATTGTTTTAAAAGATTTTAAAAATGGTCCCTTTGAGGCAGATAACTAGCAAGAAAAGTTATCACAAAGTGAGGGCGTGGTGGTAGGTTTGGATTTAAAATAATTTTAAGAGACATACAGGCACATTGGGAAAAGTGCGCCCTCAAGATTTTTCAAATGATATTTTCAATGCTTGTAAAGCTTTTATTTACATTAATTCCTCCCCTGCAATGATTAAGCCCAAATCAGCGCCCTTATGGAGAAATATTAAAACACTCCGGAGTGCATTTTTAGCAGACGAAAGAAAAGTCACATGCTGAGTTGATTTACATGGCATCCACCCTGTTTGACCGATCTGTGACCTTTATGGCTTAGTACGATTCTTTGACATTCAAGTAATACCACCATTTGTTGATTAGAGTTACGGCAACCCAAAAGTTACCTAAAAAATACTGGGATGTCCACTACTTTATTTTGAATTTTATTTGTGGTAAAATATCTGTATTCTTCAAGGTCCTAGACACTATCATTTTGAATATCAATTGAAAGAATTTCGCATTCGTTGAAAATTTTGCCTGTGCCCTTTAAGTAGCTAACTGTCCATTCAATTAGCTTGACCCTCGGTTTTTAATTAATATTAGAGAAGGTAGACGTGTCGGGAAAAAATCGGAAAGAAAAGTTTGTATCACGAATTACCCCACAGATTTTTTAAATTACAAAACAACAACGTATAATGGAATGGTCCGACAAATCTTATTGAAATTGGTTTACGCTTTTTCCCCGAGTGCAAATGAATCGTCCACGCTGGTACCATTAACAATGACGTGTGAGGTGGTCTTTGGTAATATGAAAGCGACATCGATGTTGCGATATACGCGGACCAGAAGACCGTGGTCGGGACAGTGACCTGCACATATTGGTGTCATCTTCTCTTAAACCGGACATATATAATCACAATAATGTATTGTATTTGTATTTCTTTGAAAGTTTGAAGCGCATAATTTTTATCATACACAATCGGATAGACCACTGTTTCAGTAGGTTCAGCAATGTTCATGATATCGATCAAAGTCTTCTACTGCAAAGAGCGATGTAAACATTTTAACACACCTATCTTATAAATGGAACATTCCTGAAAAAATTTTATGCTCATACGAATATTCGGCCCTGGTTTCCGATTCCTTGCGGCGATTTAAGGCCAAAAATCGTAGAAATTGAATAGAATTGGGTGTGAAGAATTACTTTTCAGCATGCACCTTCACAATCTTGTTGGTTAATTAGATGAATATTTACCTTTCATGATTTTTTCCGACACCGATTCCTTCTCCATAATATAATATAAAACCGAGGTCTAAGCTAATTGAATGGACGTAGCCAACTGATCCATGCATCTCTTTAAACTTTCAAGATTTTTTTTTACTTTCATACCGTGGTGGTGTCCCGGTGTAAGTTTGCCATAGTGATGGGTAAAACCGGCGATGATACAAGGCCAAGGTGACTTGAAAATATGATAACAATCTTTGTTGCAATTAAATGACCGCCATTTATGATCATAGCTATATTAGACATCAAGGCTGATTACTGGAACAAATATGACTTTTTAGAGGTGAAGCCTTTACTGATAGAGGAGAGCACGGACCCTCCAACATCATCGTTTACCCTCACTACAGAACAGGTTGACACCTTTGATAGTTTAGTATCGATTTTGGGGACCCTCTATACACGCTAGGTCGTTTTAGTACTCTCAAATTGTGATGTCCGGCTTTTTCAATAGGGGCCAATTACTAAGGTATACAGGGGTCAAACTTTAAAATTTCCCAATCCTGTTTGGAATGTATGCCATATTTAATTGTCCTTCTAGTACTAAGGATCCACAAAGTATAGTTTGTACCATCTATGACCCTTTGTTTGGGATTTATAGGGTAAAATGGCTAAAATGGTAACATTGTATGCCATTCATACATTCACTTGTATTTGCACAACAGACAGGTCGCCCTCAATCGCGTCAAAATAAAACCCAGCAGGGAGGTTTTAAGTCATCGGTAACGCTCTTCAATTTGTTTTAATCCAACGCTGTGCGTTGTGACCGTGAGACTTGAATATGCTATCTGTTCAGTAATCGCTATAATATAGTTTTTTCTGATATACGCCCCTTAGTTTTTGGTATGGCCACCTTTGCTTAAGGTGTAAAATAAGTTATTTTAGAACATGTTCCATATCAAGTGATTACGTGCACATATCCGAAAATAAATTTATAAACAAGGAGGTGAATTTAAATCTTACGGGAACACATATTTATTACGCGTATGAGCGAACAAATCTGTTGCAATCCTTAGCTATTCTCTCAATGCTGTAGCTATTTTATTACTTTCATGTTGGAAATAGTAGTCAATTGAACTGTACCAGGGCGTCTCAAAAAAAGTGTAACACTCGGAAATTGTTTGTTTTTAGCATGAAATCGTGTGTAATCTTTATACAAATTTGATGACAAATTTCAGATAAAGGACCTATCTTTCCAGTACAACTTACCCCCATCACATAGCTTTTGTCAATCTGGGAATTTAAGCAATTGTTTGCAGGTAAGCGAAATCCACTCTGTGCCACTTTCAAAAAATATGGCGATAGCACCACACGTTTTCTGAATAACTTTTCAAACATATAGCATTGTGTAAAATAACAGCATCCGTAAAGACATTTTCCATGATAAAATTCTTTAATAACTTAATTTAAAGATCTCTTTAACTAATATTTCAAAGTCTAAATAAAAATATTGCACAATTTCCATACTTTAGAGTTGATAAATTGAACGTATTAGTGCCACATACGTTGCACTCCCAAAAGAGAATGTAAGCACAAATTCACATGCTAATGTCAACCAGATCAATATCTGCAAAATGTTCACTTGAACCAATACTGGATAGTCATATGAGTTTCAAATATTTGTTTCGATTCGTGCGCAATTAATTCCATGATCTAAGTCTTTTTCTTTCTGTTCCTTGAAAATAAAGTCCATATCATGGGATGGAATAATAAAAGCTCTTATCATCTGCTCAATCTCCTCTTCTTCGACATGACCACCTCCTCGTTGAATGCAGCGTGCGGCTCGTGAACGCATTGCCTTGGACAGCCCTCCCTGGCACTCTGCTGCGGCTCAGTTGCGTGACCTCGTCTGTGATCCTTGCTTGGCAGCCTGGGATACTCGCGGGTGGTGTTCTGTAGACTTGCTCTTCAAATATCCCCATAATAAAAGTTCTAACGGCGTCCGGCTGACCTCGGTGTAAACTCAAACTTTTTGACTCGATCCCAACCACTCGGTGCGGAAAAAAGTTCCTGGAGCCTGCCGTGTGCAGCTCTTGCACGATACATGGTTCACCATCTTGACCCACCACACTCTCCTAATGGAGCCTTAGCGTTCAGCTATCCGCCATTACTAGAAATGAGGCACCACTAAGTCGTCATTAACCATATCAGGTCCTTTGATCCGTTTCCCGTTCAGTTTTCTCTGAGGAAAAGCGGGCCGACAATTGTCCCCGTTGCCCATCATAACCACCAAACAGGAGTTTCTCTCTGCTGCCTGGTCTGTCATAAGTCCAGTCATTAGGACGATTGCCTCTGGGGGCGTAACGTCGCACATTTCGAGAGTTCACCATGGCATTCATAGGAAAGTGGCTTCGTCCCCCCAATCTATACATCTGAAAAGAACCGTGGTTTTTGCTGGTTACTAGGCTAAAAGTGACAGTATTGAAGCATGCGTTGGTCATCTCCGTCCTCTAAGGCATGTCTGTGTTCCATGACGTACGGATGCACTGCAAATCTAAGCGGGTGATTCTATTGAATGATAATCTGTGATGTCGGCTAGAGGGTTTGTGTCTGGCGGAGATGGTGGGACTGCTTGGAGAGCACGCCGTACTCGTCATATGCAGCTGTGTTCTTAGTATTTTTGTCTTCCCGATACCATAGTTCAAGTTGTGACTGGTGGTATAGTTAACATACTTCTGGTATAGTTCCTTGTCACCGTTTGACGAACAGGTTTTTCTACCCGGAACTGCAACTGGAATTGTCTGAAGACTTCTGCAGCGTTTCGCGTTTTAAGATACTGCAACACCATGAACACTCTCTCATCGAGAGTAAACTGAAACAGTTTTACTGTTGCCCATTTCCTGCTGTCCAGTGTTCTTTTTCAGCCACACCATCCCCTGACAGATTGCTTAAAGATCATGATGATGCACTTTCTGCTGATAGGATCAGTATTTTACAAATTGATATCATAACGGAACAATGCTCTAACACCAGTGCTTATTGATGGGTGCAAATCCAATTATTATCATAAAGGTTTTCACACATTTTACCCATGTTTTCATAGCTATTGTTTTGAAAATGTTATTCCATACAAGTGTTTCTTCTATCGCTTTATTGAAAAGTGGCACAGAGTGGATTTCGCTTACCTGCAAACAAATGCGTATATCTCCAGATTGACAAAAGCTATCTTGATGGGGTAAATTGTACTGGCAAGATGTCACTTTATCCATGAATTTTGACTCAAATATGTATAAAATTACGATCACAGATTTCATGCCTAAACAAGCAATTCTCCGAGTGTTACACTTTTATTAGAGACGTGCCTGTGTGTACAAAAACATTATCTAGTGGGTTGTTACAAATTCTTAACCCTCACTATTCTTACGATTCAGAGTCTTTATAGAATAACGTACAACATCTCGTGTACTTTATTTCGTAAAGGCTATTCAGAGTCGGGTACGGTTATGACCATGGACTCACAATTGTACCAACCCTTCTGATCTATAAACAGCCATCACGCGAAGTTAGGTCGGTGAGTCTTCAAGTATGGTTTCAGGTACTGACAGAACCCCGGACAAAACCCTGTAATCTGAACACTTTTAAGTCAGTTAATTCCATTTAAGTTCTTCTAACTGTTGCACGGCTCGTGCACACCAAGGTCAGAAAATACCTTAAACATAAACAAATGAGCCTTGTGCACAAATGATATGGATTTTTATAAAAACACGGATTCATATGATTTTAATATAAATTGATTGGTTCAAGAATTTTGAATGGTCCAAAACAAAACACAATTCAATTCAATCATGATAACATACCTCAATGTTTAAGATTTTGCAGTCGTACTTGATGTCCAGAATTAAATGTAGTTGTTGCGTTCAACGATGATAGTACCTCGCATCGAAGACGCCAAAATGGCAGCATGCAAAGTCATATAAATCCACGGGAAATATAATCCATGGGAATCTTCTCATCCTCTTTCTGCAGTACATAATCCAAGTGCCGTACCACCATCAGTCTGTCTTCACTGGTACTGCATCACTCTACCATCTCTGGAGATATATTCTGCTGGCACTATATACTGCACATATCTAAACACTTTTGCAGATCAAAAAAACTAGCTATAAGTACTAGCTACTGGCTACTACAAAGTTGTTTGCTTACAATCTCTCCTTTGTTTTTATTTCACAACTGATTTCCCATCTAAAACCCACAGCCATTCCATTACAACATCATATGCCTAACACGCTAACCGAACATTATCCATTGGATCTCACATAATGAATCAATGCTTGCATCATCTTCCAATATTGACATAATGTCAGGAAACTGACCCTATTTTGCAATCTGTTTGATGTTTTTTGCAACATAGCGTGGAAACCCATAGAATCTTATAGACTTAGCTCAATCCTTTCTTGTAAAAATAACATCTGGCCTGATCTCATATAGCACTAGGGGGAATTCTATTTCCCTTCCATAAATAACAAAGTACTTTTTCCGTGAGTCAAATCTTGACAGTAACCATTGAGAAATCCAAAATAATATTTTTAATTACAAATGGAGGCTAATATAACCTAAACATATTTTTGGTTCTAGTCATTATCTTTTCTTAGACATCAGAGACATAGTATGCTTATTGTTCCCTGTGATGCGCCCGATTAAAGGTCATCAGGCCAAGGCTTGCATATGGCAGTGATGGTAAGTGATGCAAACGACTGAGTGGCACAAGTATCAGGCGGTCAGGAGGCATGAACTACCCGGCTCCCCATATGCCACAATTTGACCATTGTACATGGTATATACTTCATCCAGTGATATTACACCGATATTAACCCCTCTGATAACAAGATTAGCGTTAGTAAAGTTAGGCTTGGGTAACGCTTTACTGAAACTTCTATAGCTAATGTTTTAGGCTTTCCATATTGTACCAAACCTGATCGGATTAAGCATTTATTTTAGCTTTTCTTTAGTCGGTGTTGTGGACATATATATGATGCACCACCTCACCTACGTAGATTGACCTGGACTACCGGTCCTTTATTTTGGGAATTATTGAAAGCACCATATGATATTCAAAATCATCGAAACACTTTATCTTTAGAAAACAATTGAAAGTACTCTACTACTGTTAAAAAAAATTCCGGTAATTACGGAAATTTTCTGGCAGCAGTATTCCCGACCCATTTTTGAGGGTAAATTTACAGCAATTCGTCAATTAACGGAACTTTGACAGTAATTTTACAGAAATTGCTCTATATTACGGAAAAAATGTTTATTTAACAGATTTTCCCGTAATTTAAATTACGGAACGAAAAAGTCCGGAAATATGCCTGCCAGAGAAATTTGAAATATTTCCGTTAACATTAAACATTTTTATGTTTTTTTTTGTTTTTTATTGTTATTGTTTTCTCGAACAGATTCCGTAAATTACGGAAAATCGTTTTCTAATTGACGGAAATGTTTAACAGTTATTGAGAATATTTACATGCTTCTCTCGTGTGCGCCATGATCACGCCATTTTATGACCAATAATTACATCAACAAATATAATACCACCTTTAGCACGTTGGGCCTTCATTTTTGGAGCTCCTTCCAATTAAACATTTTTAAAAGGAAAATATTTAAACACTTAAAAGTCAAGTGTAAAATTAATTTATGTAGGGAAGTAAGGGCCTGTTTCTATCTTGATTTTGTCATATTAGAAATTGGTCATTTCTTTGTGCAACGTGTAAGGATAAGAGGAGTGATTTCTTTGGTCCGAGTGGCATGTGTTCACCTCCTTCCATATCACCTTGTCTTATTGGTTTGGCTTGTATTTATTGTATGTATATATAGTGTGTGATATTGGAAAATAAAGATTTATTTTCAAACGATTTGAACTTTCCAGATGCACCTTACGGGCACATGGAGATCGAATATATAATGTCACGAGTCCGCCTGCTGAAAATCTCATATTGTTAAGTATAAATGATCTTCATTTAGACCTCGTTTCACAATTATTAATGGAATCAGTCAATCGAGTCTCGCTATGAACTCTAATCAATTCATGCGTGAGGCATTGATAAGGGCCAATGGTCCGATGGGCGCATTATAGCCTCGTCCCCAGGGACCGCCCAGATTTTACCGGAAGTGGACAATTTTGGAACATAGAAAGTTACTCTTTTCTCATTACCTTTAACCCTGTGAAATCTTTAAGGCTACAGGATGTTTGGTTTAGATGTTTATGAGCGAAAATATGCCCATTTTGTTTTCCTCCACCAATATTAATTTTTACACAGTATGGGATTAAAATCACTTTATTAAGCTCTCGCTTTCAAACATGTTTGCAATATCGGCGCGAAACTTTAACAGATGGGGTTTTGGGTAAAGGCCATGCTAATCAAGATGAAAAATTATAGACTTAAATCGGGGCCCATCCCCTTTAAAGTGGAAAGTTAGTGACATTTAAAGTTACCTTTTACATTTAATTAAATCGGAGACATTTGTTTTTTTGTTTTGTTTGGATTTCTTCAAAATAACACGTTGCTTAATTTCAGTGCTTATATTCTCTATTGGATGTTTTTCGTTTGCCATCCACGATAACCGTGGTATGGACTACGTAATCACTTGAGAAAAAAATGTAAGATAATTTTCTTTCTCCAGTCTTTCTATCATTACAGGTGATAGTGTCGTGGTTTTGAGGTCACTCAGGGAAGACTTGGACCAGCTCGAGTTCCTCAACTTGTTGAGTTAATTCGGTATGGCTGAGAGAGCTTGGAATCATGGTGAAAGAGCCCTTGCAAGGACAGCTTTCAACAGAAGTGGCTATTATGGTATCATCAATTTGTCTTTATTGAAGAAACGCATTTCATGATTTGTTATTTCTCTATGATTTATAATAATAATACAGAGCTCTTATAACTCGCAAAATCATCAGAAGATCTCAATGCGCACAAAAGACAACAAAAACCAAAGACCCCACAAAATCACCTGTTCATTGGATGCCCTGATGGAATAAATGGGTCTTTAACAGCTCTTGTACTGAGTAAGGGAGATAATTAATCAGCTAGTTTTTCATTGACGACTACTTCAAAGTTTTCTTCCAAAAGTTTTCTATTTCTAGTTCATAATTCCAAATACTATTCCAACTGTGCTCTTTATTTTAGGTGGTGTTGTGCACATCAGATCCGCTGAGTCTCGCATCGTCCCCCGCCATATAACATCTCTGCTCCTCACTATGGAAAGCCGCCCATCTGTATCGACAAATACGGTAGCAAAGCTGCTCGCAAAGAGGTAAGAATAGTAATCATCAGGAACAATGCGCTATTCCTTTTAAATCCGCACTCCGAAGAACTTTTTTTATTTTTCAATTCCAGCACATTTAACTTTTAAATCGGCTAAGATTAATATTATCGCAATCTGAGTTCTGCATGAAACCTGGATATACTGTAGTACCGTTTGCATGCTGTATTTCGAAAAACTCGTTAATGTAAATATTATCGTACCAGCTTGTATAGTCTTATAAAAGCCTGTTTTGTTCATGTTGTTGCGTTGAATTTCCAAAAACGAAACGCTTTTCTGGAACCATAGCATAGGGGATATTTCAAATTTTATTCTTTAATGTAAACAAAATCAATTTATTCCTAAGAGTTGGGGATACAATATAATGCCCGGTTTTAGTAGTTCTTTTTTAAGAGCCGCAATTTTCTGAACTCAGTCAGCTTTACTAAATTCGAAATAACCACACTCTAAAAATAGGTTCGATTCGTTTAACACTGTTGGGGAAACGTTTTAAGTACATGACAAGTTGTTTTCTAAGTGAACCCTATTTTTAAACGTGTTGAACCTTTATTATAATAATGTTTAGTACAGATGTCCCCAAAACATGTGAACATCGGGAACAGGCATTTTGTAAAAAACTAACTACGCTACCACAGGGTCTTTGTTGTTGCTCTTAAAATAACAAAGAAGCTTTTATTTGCCGTTTATTTCAATTCAATGCGATATGTAGAACAAAAGATATGGTTCGTCAAAAAGCAGAGTACAATGGATTTGTCCGATTTGCAAATGTTACATTTGTAAGATCGTGTGAAACAATGATTTGTAACATATCAAATTGGGTTATTGATTGTGTTATTGATAGCAATTGAAATTATGAAAAGATATTGACAATCCTTTTGAACTTCATTATCATAAAGTGTGATCATGTTTTATGATCGCAAAGACTTGTGTTTTTCAAATATTAATCAGTCGTTCACTTTCAATAGCAGAGTTCAGCCCTATCAAATCGATCAAAATTACACAGAATGATTAAAACCAACCAAAATTAAAACCAAACTATCAGACCCTTCTTATTAGATTCCGTTCATCCAAAAAAAACTATGATTTTATAGTCAGAATGAACAACATAAAAACACGAACGTAAACAAAAAAGAAAGAGAAACCTTTCTGATTATAAGCCTACATGGCTAATGAAGCAGGCAGATTGGAAATAATGAACCAGTGGAAGGCCCCTACAGATCACGGACCAGAATGGCAGAAACTCAAAGCCAACAATTCTCTTTTTAGGAAGAGCGTGGTGGTAGATCCAACGAGACGTTTGGTAAAACACGGTGGCAGGAATCTCGAAGTCTTTCTTTAAAATAGAAAAAACACTGCAAAATTATCTGTTTTCTTTTAAAATGGAAAGAAGAGTGCATGAAGCCAAGTGTATTAGCTTGTATTCATGTTGCATCAGAATTTCCAAGTGTTCTAAGGCAGAAATCGGGACCATGTTGATTTTGCCCTTCATATTGATGAACATATCTTTTGTTTTTTGCGTTATAGGGATTGGAATGGAATAAATGGCAAATTAAAGCTTGTTTTATTGGCTCAAAGTGATTACAAACAAAAGAAACATGCTACTTTTTCTTTTTATCAAAAAATACCGTCGTAAACATTTTTGGGGCACACGCCTGTATAATGGCGGTTTTGGGGCATGTCGACCGGTTTTATGGCACCTCTTTCTGCCATTTTTAGACCCAATGTTCCAGTATGCACCAGATGTTAAGACGTCCCAAATTTAGCTCCAGGACACAATTTGAGAAAAATTTGGTGCTTGCTTCAGTTCCACAACTTCTAAATCGCCCCAGAATTCAGTTTCAGGTCGAAGACCCTACTCTGGCAAAAAATATAAGACCGGACGAGCTTCAGGCCGGATACAATTTCTAGTGACCTTTCCATTGTTACCGGATCCATATCTAGCACACGGCGAGTGCCAAAAATTGTGTAAAACGTTTTTTCTATGGAGTGCGAACTGCGCACTATGATGAGATTGAGATTTATTCCGTATTGAAAACGTGTTTACACCAATTTGGGAACTCGACGGACCCTCCTAGTACCAATACCAGATGTATTAAGCGCTTTCATTTAAACCCATTCTCAGATCTCAATGATGAAGGTTGTGCCATGCGAAGCTCGGGCATGTCATGCAAGCAGCTATTCAGATACATGAGGCGCTGAGGGCTCACAGGACATGCCATGGCTAAGATGGACAAAAAATTGCTAGACCTCTTATGATAGCTTGATGGACCAGATGCGGTGCATTCTTACATTACCATTGCCAAGATGGAGATTAGACAAACAAGAACAAAAATCAAAGTTGTGAACATTTGAAGAAGAGTTTGGGCATTAATGGAGTCAGATTTTGTCTCCCAAATGTCTAGTCTATCAACCAAAAATCAAGCCACTCAATCATAACGAGGATTAAAAATATCAATGATTCACCATGTATAGACATATCTTAATAGGCAATATCGTGTATGCGACACTTTTTTCCCGCCCAAAACATTCATGTCCAAAAGTATAGGCTTTATTCCGTTGTAATTGGCGGGGAAGCGTGGGCCGTGAAACACGATAATGCCTCTTAATAACTACCATCGTGAGAAATGTGACTGAATCAAAACAAAGATATTCGTCATTTTTTATACTAAAATTAAAATAAACCTAATGCTTTATTACCGTTGTTTTTATCTTTACATTTTTGTTTATCGATGGTGGGTTATCTCTTAACGGGTAAACCAGTACTTCTGAGAGGAAAGACTTTATTTGACAACCCTTTAGTTTAAAATCTTATTTCCCAGTTTAGTTTATTTTGGAATGTTACAATTGTAAAAGAGGTCTATATAAACTTAATATGTATATTGTAGAATCGATCAATAGAAACAGTGATTTCTGGTGGAATTTATTTTTAGAAGTGACAAATCTTATAACGAAGTTATAATTTTTGTAAGTCAGGAATCTTTGTCTTTTCCCAGCAATTACATTGCATTGATAGGACCAATATGGTGACTTTAGGTGAATGTGGACCTAAACAATTTTAGTCGGTTGGGAATCGTGAACTAAATATGCGGGACAGGAGGGTGAATCTTGACCAAAGATAATGAAAGGTGATCAGGTAAATTTCAAAAGTGGGGTTTCAAAAGGTACTAGAGGTCTAATAAATCAAATACTGCGTTTAATTTATCTCATTGGTAAACGGCTAATTATTATAATTATTTTTACCAGTATTACATTTCCTAACCACGTAATATATCTGTAATACACGCCAAGGCCATGTGTGGAATATGAAGAGAATAACAAGTCAAGGTCTAACACTGGTTTGTTCACTCTTTTTACATTGTTGACATGGTCTGACTGCTGATAGCAATCCAAACCGATATTTTGCTTGATACATACATTTTTTCCGTTTTAATGTACAAAGTGTCAGATTCGTCTACAGTGTGTTTCAAAATTGTGCTTCTGATCTCATGACTTGTGCCCTCTTGGGATAACTCAACCGTGAATTTTTTTGTCAGCACTCTAGCTATTAATTTTCGTATACGCAAGAATTACAATACTTCCATCAAAACTTATGGCAAATATCGCCAGTTATGCAAGATCATACCTGTCAAATTCTGCCAATGGAATTTACACAGTTAAGGTGTGAGGGAGAAAATCCTTAAGCTGAGCATTCTGCCAATGGCTTCTCTTACCTAACTGTATATTGCAAAAACTATTACACAGAGGGTCCTTGCGACAAGAAAAAAACTTTTGGTATGCTTTGCAGCAAAAATTGGACATGTTATAGTGATCCATCGTACAGGCAATACGCAGAATTTAATGGGGTGTGAAAAATTCTAAATGAAGTGGACATTGTTTTGGACCAGTGGTCTCCGCTTGCGCAGGGACCATTGAGTTAGAGGGGACCTTACCACCCCCTCCTATGTCCTTTGGGATTTTTGAACAACCTCACACTAGAAGAAACTTTTGTCAAATTTCGTCTAAACTAGCTTAAATTTTAGACATTTAGAAAAAACCAGCAAAGAGTGGACCATGTCACATGGATTTCACTCAAGTTGTAGCAGCAACTGCAACCTAAGGGGAAGGTGGACATGCACATATTAGGATTCTTACACCCTATGGCTTGCATAAAAAAGCATGATTGACATTCTGAGGGGTAGATGGTAAGATGAAGGGTATTAAACAAGGGTCGCATAAGTGAAGTAGTTGGATCATTGAAAGGTCATATGGACATTAATTATTAGAATGCTTCCATTTTTTTAGAAGAAAGCACACAATGTTTTGCATTGTCATCAGGATTCCAAAAAATGTATACTTTAGTTGATGCTTCTCTACAATTTATGGTTAGAGACCTATGCAGAATGCTCAGTCCAATTTTTTCTCCCCGCACTCCTAACTGTGTTAACTCCCATTGGCAAGAGAAGTCGAACGGTATGATCTTTCATAACTGCCGATATTTGACAAGGTTGTTGATCAATGTTTCTAATGTTTGCAGGATAAGAAGATAATGAATAGGCTACATGGTGAAAACACAAATTCCACGGTGGACTGATCACAAAGAGGGCGCAAGCCATTAGGATGACAGCACAATTCTTTTGAGACACGCTGTATGGTGAGAATATTCTCATTGGTCTTTGAAAAAGTAGTCTTTCGTATAACCTATAAATTTTGGTTTAATTACATATACCCTTTGCCACCTAGCTTTGTATGTCATGTGCTCATTTTTATGAAATAAAGCACATGATACAGAGTAGGTGCGAAGGCCGAACTTTTTAATGTTTACCAACACCATTACTTGGAAATGGACCTTGACTCAAAAAGGCATTTGGAAAAAAGAAAGAACTGTAAGAAATAAGTTTGTGTGTTTCTTAATTGTTTAATAATTTTCATGTTCTGAGTGAATATAAATAAAGAGCACCAAAGTCAAACGGACATGATTTGAATTTTGTTAACAAAAAACGACCATGCGTACTTCTTGTTATCATAATACGTTCGTAAAACATTTTTGGACAGCCTGGTATAATGGGCGGTATAATGGGCATGCTCGACGGTTTTATGGCACCCTATTTCATGCCCATTTTTAGACCCCTGTTCCAGTATGCACCAGTGTTAAGAAGTCCCAACTTAGCTCCATGGCACACAATTGAGAAAATTTTGTGCTGCTTCAGTTCCACAACTTCAAAATCGCCCCCAGAATTCATTTTCGGTCCGCGGAAGACCCTCTCTGGCAAAAAAAATAAGGACCGGGAGGAGCTTCAGGCGGGACACAATTTCTATGGACCTTTCCATTGTACCGGACTACCATATCTAGCACCAAGGCGAGTGCCCCAAAGTGTTGTAAAACGGTTTTTAAGGAGTGTGAACTGCGCACGATGATGAGATTGCGATTATTTCCGTATTGAAATAAGTGTTTACACAATTGGCCACTCGAAGACCATCCTAGTACCAAATACCAGTGTCTTAAGCGCTTTTCATTTAATCCCATTCTCAGATCTCAATGATGAAGGTTGCTGCCATGCGAAGTGTCGTGCGTGTCATTGACAGAGCTATTCAGATCCATGGAGGAGCTGGAGTCTCCCAAGACACGCCTCTAGCTAAGATGTTACAAAATTGCTAGACATCTTATGATAGCTGCGGACCAGATGAGGTGCATCTTACATCCATGCCAAGATGGAGATTAGACAACAAGAAACCAAAACTCACATTTGGAAAACATTTGAAGGAAGAGTTGTGCAATTAATGAGTCAGATTTGTTACCAAATGTCTAGTCTATCAACCAACCCAATCAAGCACTAATCATAACGAGGATAAAAATATCAATGATTCACCATGTAATCGACAATTCTTAATAGGGAAATATCGTGTTATACAACCCACTTTTTTCCCGCCAAAAAATCATGTACAAAAGTATAGGCTTTATTCCGTTGTATGTATTGGCGGAGAAGAGTGGGCCGTGATGAAAACGATTAATGACTCGTAATATACTACATAGTGAGAATAGAAATCGTGACTGAATCAACAATATTATTCGTCATTTTTGATACTAATTAATTAAAATAAACCTAATTCTTTTATACCGTGTTTTTATATGTTTACATTTTGTTATCGATGTGTGTGTTATCTCTTAACGGTTAACAGTAATTCTGAGAGAAAGGACTGTTTTTGACACCCTTTATTTTTAAAATATTTATATCCAGTTTAAGTTTATTTTTGAATTTTACATTTGTAAACGAGGTCAATATATAAAACTAATATGTATATTGTAAGAATCGATCAATATAAACAGTGTGATTCTTATGTGAATTATTTTAGGAAGTGACAAATCTTATAAAGGTATATATTTTGTTAAGCAAATCGTTGTCTTTTACCAGCAATTTACATGCATTGATATGACCCAATATGGTTGACTTTAGTGAATGAATGTTGACCTAAAAATTTTAGTCGGTGGTGAATCGTGAACTAAATATTGAGGACAGAAGGTGAGCTTGACCAAAGATTAAATGAAAGGTGAATAAAGGTAAATTTCAAAGGTGGTTGCAAAGGTTACTATGAGTCTACATAAATCAAATACTGCGTTTACTTTGCATTCTCATTGGTAAAACGGCTAATTTTATGAATTATTTCCGTATTACATTTCACTAACCACGTAATATAGTCTGTAATTACAACAGCAATGGGACCCGTGTGTATATATGAAGAGATCTGAACAAGTAAGGTCGAACACTGGTTTATGTTCACTCTTTCATTGTGACATGGTCTGACTGCTGATAGGCAATCCAAACCGAGATTTTGCTGATAATACATTTTTTCCGTTTTTAATGTACCAAATTGGTCAGATTCTTCTACAGTGTGTTTCAAAAATTGCTCTGATTCGGGACTTGTGCCCTCTTTGGGGTCACAAATCAACCGTGAATTTTTTTGTCAGCATATAGCATAGTTAATTTTCTTATCACTGCAGAGATTACCAAACTTCCATCAACAACTTATGCAATATCGCCAGTTATGCAAGTTCATACCGTTCAAATTTCTGCCATGGAATTTACACAGTGAAGGTGGAAGGGAGAAATTCTTAAGCTGAGCATTCTGCAATTGCTTCTTTTACCATAAAATTGTATATTGCAAAAACTATACACAGAGGGTCCTTGCGACAGAAAAACTATTGTATGCTTTTCAGCAAAATTGGAACATTGTTTATAGTTGATCCATCGTAAGGGCACATACGCAAATTTAATTGGGGTGTGTGAAACATTTAAAGAAGTGGACATTTTTTTTGACCAGTGGTCTCCGCTTGCGCAGGGACCATTGAGTTAGAGGGGACCTTACCACCCCCTCCTATGTCCTTTGGGATTTTTGAACAACCTCACACTAGAAGAAACTTTTGTCAAATTTCGTCTAAACTAGCTTAAATTTTAGACATTTAGAAAAAACCAGCAAAGAGTGGACCATGTCACATGGATTTCACTCAAGTTGTAGCAGCAACTGCAACCTAAGGGGAAGGTGGACATGCACATATTAGGATTCTTACACCCTATGGCTTGCATAAAAAAGCATGATTGACATTCTGAGGGGTAGATGGTAAGATGAAGGGTATTAAACAAGGGTCGCATAAGTGAAGTAGTTGGATCA
The DNA here is from genome assembly GCA_023653785.1 of Ophioderma brevispina. Classification (NCBI taxonomy): domain Eukaryota; kingdom Metazoa; phylum Echinodermata; class Ophiuroidea; order Amphilepidida; family Ophiodermatidae; genus Ophioderma; species Ophioderma brevispina. The sequence goes on from JAMKCH010085399.1 coordinate 41,980, forward strand.
TTGAAAGGTCATATGGACATTAATTATTAGAATGCTTCCATTTTTTTAGAAGAAAGCACACAATGTTTTGCATTGTCATCAGGATTCCAAAAAATGTATACTTTAGTTGATGCTTCTCTACAATTTATGGTTAGAGACCTATGCAGAATGCTCAGTCCAATTTTTTCTCCCCGCACTCCTAACTGTGTTAACTCCCATTGGCAAGAGAAGTCGAACGGTATGATCTTTCATAACTGCCGATATTTGACAAGGTTGTTGATCAATGTTTCTAATGTTTGCAGGATAAGAAGATAATGAATAGGCTACATGGTGAAAACACAAATTCCACGGTGGACTGATCACAAAGAGGGCGCAAGCCATTAGGATGACAGCACAATTCTTTTGAGACACGCTGTATGGTGAGAATATTCTCATTGGTCTTTGAAAAAAGTAGTCTTTCGTATAACCTATAAATTTTGGTTTAATTACATATACCCTTTGCCACCTAGCTTTGTATGTCATGTGCTCATTTTTATGAAATAAAGCACATGATACAGAGTAGGTGCGAAGGCCGAACTTTTTAATGTTTACCAACACCATTACTTGGAAATGGACCTTGACTCAAAAAGGCATTTGGAAAAAAGAAAGAACTGTAAGAAATAAGTTTGTGTGTTTCTTAATTGTTTAATAATTTTCATGTTCTGAGTGAATATAAATAAAGAGCACCAAAGTCAAACGGACATGATTTGAATTTTGTTAACAAAAAACGTCACCATTATATGGTGGCATTATGTGTAAAATAGGCCTTCATCTAAAGTTGGTATGAGCAGTGGCGTCGGAACCGGGGCGTCCAAGACGTACAGGTACGTCCCAATATTTTGCCTCTCGCCCTGGCGCCCCCCTTTTTTAAGAAAAAAAAAAACACACGTAGAAAAAGAGAAAATGGTTTCGGTTTTTTCGTATACCCCCTTAAGAAGATTGCAAGAACTATGCAATGACGCTTCGGTACTCATCCATCAAATTAGGATGAACTCACATGGTTTCTCTATGCCTTGAGCATTCTAATAATAATAAGGAAGTGGCGCCCCTATACGGTCACCATAAAAAAGTATAATAACTGGTCCAGCTTCTTAGAAAATACTGAAGAAGTAGTCAAAGATGGCTCTTCTTTCAGTGGACGTAGCGCAGGAGGGGGGAATCTTCAGCCCACCCCTTGTCCCCCTGAAAAATAGTGATTTTAAATTGGCCATATTACTATACTAAACAATAGTAATATATGCCATTGCCCCCCCTGAAATAATGTTGTAACGACAGGACTGAAGTCGACGTTACAACAATACAAATGCAGAAACTCTAGTGACGCCTCCTATATTGTGGCCGGTGAAGGAATAAACGACGGCGCCCTGAAAAAAAAAATGCTGCGTATAATGGCAATAGCGCCTCCTTTATCATTCACCTGTCATACTGATTAACGCTGCTTGAAAGAAACAGTGCGGAAGAAGTACACTGCCATTGGCCACCTCTATACTTTCAATAATTGTTCTATCCAAAGACAAGGAATCATGCCCGGCCCCTTTAAATGAGCCAACAGGAGCAATGATAAGGAACGCAAAAAAAACACCGCGCCTGCTGAAGGATACGTTTATGTTACACTATGCCACCATATGAAACAAAAATTGCACAAGTGTGATTACAAACCTATGAAGTAAGGACTGAGCCCGCCCACTAGAAGCAAATGATCCCCTAAGTTATTTTCTGGTTATCCAATGAATATTACTGATGCGCCGCCCTTAGAGCTTGTGTAGACGTATAACAATGCAGGACGGCCCATAGTTGGTTGTCCAATAAAGTAATGAATTAATAGCCCTTTAGAAGCAAATTTGCTGTTGTCTAGCCACTTAGAACTTTTATCATAGGAGGTTGCACGCGCTGAACGACTCCGCCCACTCGAACACGCTGTCAAACGGTTTTCTGTCTTGGCGTATGATATTCTGGATGCTGGTTATCCATGAAAGTGATGAACTTGTGTGGCCAAATAGAAGCCAATTTTTCGAATCTAAACAGCCAATTGGCCACGGTCATCCAAGGCGTCAAACTGCTGCAGCACCTGGGAAAAATGCCAAAGCGTTAGAACTAATTCGCAGAGCATAGTAAGCATGGCGCTCTGTCATCCAAAAATAATAAATGATGCTGCCCCTGGAGTAAAATTGCAGAAGTATAATAAGCAAGATGTAGGGGCACTCACATAATGTAATGGATATATAGGTGTAGGCTGGCGCTTCCAAACACAGTGGCATCGGGGACAGCTGACGCGCAACAAAATAGTGGTCTTGAGTGAGGGGACAGCCAAATTGTCCAAAATAGGGGTTTTGGGTGACAAATTTGCTATTTTGTTGTTAAAATGGGTCTCTGGTAAAATTTAGCAAATTTTCTCAAAAATAGGGGTCTTGGATGAAAATCAAATAATTCCCAAAGAAATGGGGTGTTTGGGTGAAAGTGTAAAATTTTCACAATAGCGTCAAACTAAGCGTCATAAGCGTATCACCTCAAAAAATGGGAGTGGCCCCGGAAATGACGTGGTCACTTTCCAAAACAAAAAACACCCTTCTCACTAGATTGAGCTTAAACTATATATCAGCAACTGAAAGAGTGGAAAGGCCCAGGGGCCTGATAAATACCAGCGGAGATCCTGATGCAATGCAGCCCACGATGTCTCGCATGGCTCCAGGCGTTTAAATGTTTGCCTTACAACCAGTCCATACCAAGATTGGAGGAGGGCTGCCTCGTCGCATGCCCCAAATTCAAACAAGCCTGTTGACAACCCCAATAACTACCGCCCAATATCATAAAGCCTGAGAGACTGATCTGCCGGCTGGAGCCAGTCGTCGACTCCCATCTGCCTGAGAACAAGCAGGATTTCGCCGTGACGGAGCACTGTCTATCAGATTGTAAAACTCACAAATGAATTGAATGAGCCTGAAAATCGTCGTAAGCTGCGTCATCTTGGTGGAACCTTATACCTGTTAGAATGCCGCATAATCAAACGTGTGGCACCAGGGTTGACACTAAGCTTTAAGACCATCCCGGATCCGTAACCTGGGACAATTAATATGTAAACATGGAAACGGAGCTTTGTTTCTTAAGACTAGTGAGGGTCAGAGCAGGTCGACTACTACAGGCTGGCTCACATGTGTTCAACTTGTATATCAGCGGTTTACCTCAAACACCTTATGGCTACGGCAACGGACCTTGCCCTTTTTCACTCGACGGGAAGCTGGACTGAGTAGAAAGTACACTGATTGCAGATATGATCCTACTTGCAGCATATATCAGCACTATTCTCAGACCTGGAGACTCAAGCTGCGTGAAGCCAAGACCACCGCTACGCATTCCATAGTGAGCACCAAAGAGGGTCATCGTCAGCTTCAAATGCAATCTCAATGGAGGCGCCACGGCCATACATTCCTACACCCACTTATCTAGGAGTGACGCTTGATCGGCAGCTTAATTATCGGCAGCACTAGAGTCGTATGTTGCAAAGGTATCTCGAGTGGAATAACCTCCTGTGCCCTGCTGGGTCTGCAATGGGGTGCTAGACCATCACTCTTACGTACACCGCTCTGGCTTGTCTAGAGACCCAGTATGGTGCAATAGTTTCTCCACAAGAAGCTGGGACACATCCTCAACAGACCATAGAACCATTGCTGTCTACCTTCGTCCCACTCCATCTGAGTTTCTACCAGGGCTCCAGGCATTGCAACGCCGTGCTCCGGGCAAAAACATCTACAACATAAATGGCAAAGAAGGCTAGGTGGACAAAAGGCACCTGTTGCATAACACTGTCAAAAAATCACACCCGCTCGGCAGGCAGAGACTACGCTCTCGTCGACCTTTCTGTCGACACGCTGCTAACTCTCCAGCTCCCCCATTCACTCCTACAGACATGGAAAACCTGCTGGCTAGCTACTCAAGACCAGCCAATTTCATCTCACACTATGACAGAACTCCCACATGGTAGCAATATTCCACGTAAGGAAGGTGGCACTGAACAGGATCGCACCAGGACGTCGGTCGTTTCACAAGCATATGCATCGATGGGGGCTGCGACCCCCGTCTTCCAACCTGCCAATGTGGCTCTCCAACACAGAATGCGGATCACTATTCTCAATGAGTGCCCTACCTTTCGGCCACCGGTAGATATAGACTTCCCAAACCTACACCATCAACCGTGAGACTGGACTCCACCCAATTGAAAACATTAGCTGCTGCCCTCTCTCAAGAAGAAGATGGTTTTTTCAAATTAAACCCTTTACCCATGTTACACAATTTTACTTTTTAAGACCGTTGAGCTTATATAAAACCGAAGAATACTAGTGTTATTTAAGGTGAACCTTTTGCATTTCAAATATTTCCACTAAATTTTCACGAGAAAACGTGCTTTGGAACAATGAACATCAAGGGTTAGCGTTTCGCTCGAAAGGGGCCACCCCTTCCACATTCATCCCTGGCGCTTAATATGAACTCTCCAAGATCAATTGATTTATGGTTCGTTCAAATAAAGCATTACTCATAACTACATTTTACTTTTTAAGACCGTTGCTCTCTAAAGTGAACCTTTTGGCTAATTTAAATTTGTCTCCGTCAAATTTTCACGAGAAAATGTGATTGGGAAAATAAAATGTCAAGGTAAGCGCGGAAGGGGTTACACCCTTCCCGTACCCACCCTTAAAAATATGGCTTCACGTATGGGATTACAGTGACATAAGCTAAAACAATGTCGCCCCGGAATGGGAACATAGGTAGATGCCCCAACACAGCGGTTACGTCCCAAGTAAAAATGCTTCCGCGCCGATGGTCATGAGACTCACCATATGTGAGTATTAATTTGTCCGTCTGGGATCGTCCACCCCGTTCTGATTTTCAAGTCAAATGACCACATTGAACATGAGTTCAACTAACTCATAGTGGGTCAAATGCCGTGGCAAATCTGAAGTGCATACTCGTTTTTCATATTGACGGATACCACTAGTTACATTCACACGAAGTTCTGAATGTCATTTACAAGACCCTTAAAGGTGCAAAACGAGAGATTTTGTGTCATCCATATGTTGTGTAGTGATGTCATATAGACAGTGTAGATAAGACCCCCAAATAGAATTGCTTGAACCTGTTACATTTTATTGGTTACAGAAATACCTCGAAATGAAAACAAAAAGCGATTTTCATTTGCCCAATTTCAATTACCAAAACATAGGCTGATTGCTCCTCGAGTGTGGAAATTAAAATTTTAATTTTTTGGTATCAAAGTAATTCGCAGCTTAATCCAGCTGTGATGTATATGTGCTTATATGTACCCTTCCTTATCAAGGCTAGGAGGCCAGTCATGAAGTACTCTCAATTGTGGTTTATCACTTTCAATAGGGGCCAAATTTAAGGATACACAGGGGTCAAACTTCTCAAAATGATCCAATCAAGTCTGGAAATGGATTGCCATACGGGGGGGGGTACTCAGTGGAAAAGGGTAGGTACATATGTGCCGCCGATATGGGTCGCATTTTCACGCCTTTCTATACAATGGGTAGTTTTTCAACACACAGGCTACTATAAAGATGGGTCACTTGTGATGTGGTTCATGGTCAGTGCTATATATTAAATTGGGTTCCATTTTTTCAATTTTTGGTTCCATTTTACTATGAAATGGTTCGATTTTTCCGATTTCGCCAAAATTCACATACGAAAATAAAAAGGGTTGAGTAGAGCATTTTTGAAAGAGTTACTATGAAAATGGGCCGATTTTTGCTAAGAGTACTATGACAATGGTGCGAAATTGCAAAGCCAAAACTATATAACATGGGTCGAAAATTTTGGAACCAATATATTAAATGGGTAATGTTTTAGCTATTTTTGTACAATTTTGTCCACTATAAACATGGGTCGATTTTTTTTTTTTTTTACCCGGTGGAGGTGGGCAAGTACGCACCAGGCGGAGGATCCAGGGAGGTCGGAGCGGAGGGGCGCGCGCGCTCCGGAATTCTGCAAATTTCTGGAAAAATCAGCCCATTTTGAGCTATTTGGACCAGTTACAGCCTTTTCAAAATCTGGATCCGCCCATTACACACACCGCAAGTTACCCCCCCCCGATGTTGCCATCATTTTTGTCCAATCGAGTCTAAAGTTCCATAAAAAAAAAACAAAAAAACACGGGGGTTATAGTTTGTACGTAGACGACCATTGGTTGGCGGGGGTCTAGGGAAAAATGCACTTAAAATAGTAAAAAAGTCAATTTCACATGTACAGGGGTCAACATTAAACGTTGTTTGTGATTATATTTTTAAATAGACGTGCAAATTAGTTGCTCGAGGGAAAGAAGTCTCCCCAAATATAAGTTTGATTATGTTAAATGTTTACTACGGAGATAAAGGGTAAAAGAAACGTCAACACAAATATTATATTTGGGATTTATGTCGCCCTATGACCTATGTTGTCGCATGATTAACTAGATGGCAGATGCTAACAATTATTCCTATTTTGACAAGTATGAACAACTTCTTTCATTTTACTTAAAATTGGAGCAACTTGTGATTTTGGACTTCCTGTACAAATGGGAAATACCCTTTTTTTTTACCATTTTAGCAATTTTTAACCCTAAACTCCAAAAACCATTGCTCATAGATGGTACAAACTATACTGTTTTTGGAATCCTTATGACTAGATTAGAGCTTTTAAGATTTAAACTCCTGTGTGTAACCTATTGGCCCCCTATTGAGAAGTAGGCCTAATAACTCTATGATGTAGAGGGTCCATACTGACTACCAACTATTTCAAAACCTGTTCTGTAGTGGGGGTGTGTACCGATGCCATTTGAACCGGGTCCCTGCTCCTGCTCTAATTAAAGGGAGATTCCAATGATTTGATCAGCATTTGAAGCGATAAAGATTGTTTGTTCTTTGTAAGAAGATTGACTTTACCAAGTGTTGTACATTTGAAAACAATATTTTTATTATAGAAATGACCATCTGAAACTGATCAGCAATCAAAAAGTACGTAAAAATATTAATTTCGAACCCCGGGGGCACTTGTATTCAAAGGTGGATTATGATGCGTGAACAGAAACGCGTAAAAGCTCGTAAAAAAAGGGTGTCTTTTCCAACAGGCGAGTACGCGCGTAAATCGTTTAGGGTGTCAAAAAACAGGCAAAAATATGGAAAAAAAGGGTAGTTTTTTTCTTTTAACCCTGAAAATTGTCAGTGTTAATAATCTCTTAATGCAGGGATATCAAAAGTTATCAAAATTATTGTAATCGGAACTGGGAAGTAAAGCAAAGCAAGATGATAATAAAGGGCATTATTTACCTGTATTCCAATGCACTGCGTACTTGTTGATGGTATCATAAACAGATAAACATACTTGTTTAGGGGTATGTGTTAGCTGTTTTAGTTCGGGGAACATACGTTGTTTTAGGGGCATTTTGAAAGTCAATGTTCACGCATCATATCCACCTTTGCATACAAGTTGCCCCCCCCCCCCGGGATTTCTACCTATTTAAATGTTAACAAAGTTTTTGGGGGTTTGGCACCAGTCTAGATCCTAGAATTATGTTCATATTATAAATCTGGCGGCCACACAACAGCGATGTCTATTAGGGGAACAGTTCAGGTAGTTCAGCAGACAGGTGTGGCAGGAGATATAGTCCTCCGGGCTCACAGGTCCGGGAACAATTAGTTGGAGAGCCAGGGCGGGCAAATTTTGAGGGGGGTCGGTCTAAACAGTGAGCCACAGAAGGTTTAAAATAATCACATTAATCCTTCAAGTTCAAGGGACTTTGAAGGCCTTTCAATGGAAAATTTAAAAGAACATCAATTACTGTGTTGTTGATTAGCTATGAATTGCTTATGGTCTCAAGCTACGAGTGTGTAAGGATATACCAAATAAGCCTATTTAAAGGGGCATCGTTACAAATGTAGCATTAAAGATGCAATCCCACTTTCAAAACCTTCAAATTTCTTTGTGCAAAGATAAAAAGTAGTTGTTAAAATGGTTAACTGAATAATGGATTGCAGATATTCATTCCCAATTTTCTTCTATCATAACCAAAATAAAGATCTCATAATGTCCCCATACAAAACCAGGAAGACATTAAAGAGACATCTTCTTGTTTTGAGTATAAATATGATTAGATTTATATTTTGAGTATATATTATATTTAATATTTTGAGTATATATATATACTTGGCCATCAAGCATTAACTTCAAAACAAAGATAATAAGTAGGACTAGGGCACAAGTATGTAGTGATTTATCCCTTTCCCAGTTCCAGCAAATATAAAACGTTTCTCCACCTTCAGCGACCGTTTGCGGGTGGAGAAAAAACAAATAGGTGGTGTGGGTCTCCTAAGGTCATAAAGTATAGAATCTCACTTCTGAAATGGACACTGCGCTAGCGATAGGACTTCCTGACTTGTTTCCCAACAAATACCACTGGACAATCCGTGGCAGAGGTTGCAGATATAAGCTACTCATGAACGCAAACACACATTCAAACACTGTCTGATCGACTGCTAGTAGAGCTGTAGAATTTTGGACAGCGGCAGTTACCATAGTTTTAACCAAAATACCTGTAAGTCTTTGATTGCAAAGGGGAAGCTAAATCCCTCCGGACGTTTGTCCAATAATGAATGGTAATGGAGGACCATTTCGCCAAGACACCCAGGAGGAGGATTGAGATTGAACAAGAAGGTGACTAAGAGATCCTGGATTGGTTCAAACTTTGATGCAAGGAATGGTAGCACTGAGGCCAAGTCCCATTCCAGAAGAGGAGGACGAACCAAGGAACAACCCTCATCAAACCAGGCTCCCAGGATGCAAGGACAGGAGGGTCCACTCGCCACAGACAGGATGCGGGAAGGAGATGAAACGCGGATCCTTCTAGGCAATATAGCGAGGCATTGTCTTTGCAAAAAATACTGTACAAACGTTTAAAACAAGACTAAAAAGGAGACTCATGGACAAAGGGGGCTGCCATACTCCCAGACAGGTGGATTGGTCAGGGAAGCGGCTAGTAAGCGCGAGGAAAGCGTAGGTGCCATCCCCCAAAAACCTCATGGACGCTCGTAGAGGGTCGTTGCGGTAAGCCCGGGCAGTCAGGATCTAATTTACCCCCTATGAAAGATTATCTGTATAGGAAATTCGCAATTTGGACTTAGAGTTGGCAGACACTGGGGTTGCTCTCAACGCAACCTTATATTTTCGGCTTCTGTACGGTAAGACGAACAATTGGAACCATTTTTAAACAAACCAGATGAATCTGAAAATTTTTCCCCCCAGTGGACCTTGAACCAGTTTTGCCTCTGGTAACTCTTCCATGTACATAACCCCCAGGTAGGGCAAACTATACGTCTGTAATCCTTGAAAGGTACTGAGCATGATGTATTACTTAGAACACATTTTGCTCCATGTTATAGTTTGACCCTGTATGACACTTTCCCCCTAGAATTCATCCAAGAACACATGTAAAAAATTGACACCCATGATTTTTTGGATCTTTATACAATTTTGATTTAAAAAAAACCTGGTTGCAAGATTGTATATGAAATTGCTCACAAAAAAAGTACAGTTCCACATGTCAGTTACTGCCATGAAAATCATCTCTAATTTTGGAATTAAACATATAGGTACTATCTTTAGTTCTAGATCAGTATTTTATTACTCCACAAAAAAACTTATCTCGAAATCTCTGAGGTCAGACTTTAATTTGTGACACGATTTAATTAATATATACAAAAGAATATAATATTCAGGAGTTGGTACACGAGTATGAGGTTAAGTGAGCAATGGGCTAATAAAAAATATTAGTGTATTAAGTGGAGATTAAACATTTTAACAACTATGAAAACCCAAATTAACATTAAAACCCAACACGGACACACGGCACATACTACCAAAGTAATCCATTTGTGTTCGACTGTGTAATGTAGCAGACGGCACGAAAACGGTGGGCAACGCTATGACTGAAATAGATTTGTTGGGTTTTGCACAGTTAAGGTGAGATATATCGTCAACGGTCTTCCAAACAGGCCCAATCGAACCATTTTGGAGAAATTGAGTTTGTTGCTATTTGGTTACTAATATATCACGAGCTCTTTCCATATACCAAATATTGAGCAAATAAACATCAATTTGGAAAGAAAAACAAGTCGAAACCACTCGGAACGGCGAACAACCGGCGGTTGACCTTTGAAGCCATCTTCAAGGCAACACTCATCAAATCGCGCTTAAAGTGTGCTGTGTAGTTGGTGTTTGGAATACGGCTAGTGATGCAGTGAAATCAGTGACTGTTATCTGAGCATGCTGGCAAGGCAGGCGTTCATTTGAGACCAACTCATCAGATGTGGGACAGTTTGCTCGATTTTCTCAGCATTTTTGTGATGAGGTTGATCTGGAGGTATTTCCGGTTTGAAAATTTAAAGGGACAGAAGGTAAAACCAAAAAACCTTCCGTCTTTCCGTCATTTTGGCGGAAGGATTTCTGGCCTGGAAAAATAGCCCAAGATCTTAACCCAATTGAGAATGTATGGTCCATGATTGGAGGAAAAAAAATGATTTTTACCTTTGGATACAAATCACGCCATGGTGGTTCAAGGAAGACTTCAAAGGAAGATTGGATTAGGTAAAATCTCCGGAACAGCATAAAATTCTCCCAAATCTACTGGAATGGAGAGGTCGCAAGAATCGATGCCCAGACAGTTATCAAAAAACCATGGCTGGGTGCCATTCCTGAAACTGACTGTATACAAGGTTAGCTATATACAAAACATTTAAGAATTGAATTTGAAAGTTTTGATATTGTTTAAAGGGTTTTAGAAATAGTTGTTTATGTACATGTGTTGTTGGCTAATGCCTATTAACGCATCACCTATATATCACGAGCGCTTTTCATATACCAAATATTGAGCAAAAATAACATTCCCAATTTGAGAATAGTAAATAGATTTTCACTGTTTGTGGAAGCATACCCAAAACGGCCAAAATTGAATGATTGAAATATCTTCTCCAAACGACCAAATCTGCATTATTAGGTTTTATTGTGCCTGAGGAAAACCACCCGTACGAAAGCTTATTTAAAGTGACCTATCGATGCAATGGGATATTGGACGAGATTCATTCCTATCTAAAACCAGAGAACGTTTTTAGTTTCCCAAACATAACAATTTCACTTTGTAATTATAATTTGACAAAGAAAACAACGGATGCTTGAATGGAAAGGATAAGCGTGATCAAAATGAAGAACTGTTCAATGACAAAATGATTTGACAACAAAAAAATATTTTTCCTAAAAATGTTTCTAATTTAGATTATGCAAGTTCATAATTCTCTAAAAACTTCAAAATCGCCTGATATCTCGAAATGTGACTTTTGGTCTGATTGGCCGTTGGGACGATTCGTGACGATATTATCAATGATCATCCACGTACTTGTACCAGGTATACTCTATGGTACACACCTTAAAGTTTGACCACATTGGAGAACATGCACGGCAACATAGAATTGATTAATTTGTGACCAGCTTAATAATGAACACATTATGGCTGACACGGGAGGATTTCCAGTATCGAAAAAATGCCCATGGACACACTCGTCGACTTAACTTAAAAACCTTCATTAAAGGAGCACGTCATGCCAGCTGAAAAAGGTAAAGCTAACGATTTTTACAAAGGGTGACACGGGACACAAGCTTGGCCAAAACATTTTAAGCAAAGTAAAACTTCTAGTGAACATCTATAAAGTTACTTTCATATTTTGTATTTTGAACGTTGGCAATGTTTCATTTATGTGGATGAGAACCCCCCCCCCCATTTTGTATGAGGATTACGCTTACTACCTTGGTTTTGAAACGTACATCCGCAATGTCACCAACCATAATGATATAATTGATATGAGTAAGCAAAAGGTAGCATCATCACCACAATGATCAATAATGAAATGGGATGACTCTATAACGCCCATCTGTTGAATTCCGACTCCTATAATGCTTCACCTCACAGCCTTCCATTCTTCGCAAAAGGGCTCTCACATGACGTATGAACAGAAGGAAAGACTAGGGAGAAATGAGAAAAAGTAGGCATTGGTAAATATTATAACAGACGGGAAACCTACAAAATTTTAAAAGCACGACGTTTAAGGCATATTAATATTCAATTTGCAGACCGACAAATAAAATACAAGAGATGGCTTCAAAATTACACCGCCGGTTGACACGAGGATCATGGCAGTTGAACCGGGTTTCATTGTTTGGAAAATAGACATGTTTCAACCGGAAAGAACAAGTCGGAACCCCTCGGAACCGGCGAATAACCGGCGGTTGACCTTTGAAGCCGTCTCCAAGGCAACACTCCTCGAATCGTCGCTTAATTGTAGTGCTTTGTCATTACTAATTTCTCTTCGTGCAGGTGTATGACGAGCAGGTAAAAAATGCACCGAACCGTTGGTCTGGTCCCCCCGTAATGGAGGAACTTAAAGTAAGTCATTTTTTGGTAATTTGTTATTGAAATTGTACGAAAAATATCAACTTTATGGCGTCATATTCTGACAGAATTCTAGGCATGTTGGTACTCATTTTGGTATCAATTGAAAGAGGAGGACCAAGCAAGTGCCTGTGATATTCCTGTGTCATACTAGGCATGTTGGTACTTCTCTCCCGAAAAGGGAGGGTGCCCCCCGCTCCATCCATCACTTTGGGATCACCCTGTATCTTACCTATACCCCGGTGGATGTTTGTTTTTGCATGAAAAGGAGCGGAAAATCTCAATTGACAATTAAAATAACTTGGCATCAAAAAGGGGGGTTTAGCAAGGGGGGGGGGGCAAAACCTGAATGATAGACGAGGGTTAAGATCCACGACCATACACAACTTACTGTCTGTCCAATTAGCTTGGATGTCCGCTTTTATTATTTCTAAAAATAAACGTTTTCGAAAAAAGGGAGGAAAAAAGTTGTTATTCATCATTGCATGGTACCAACAATATCATTTGTTTCCCGTTGGTTTCCAAATTGCAACAGATTTCTTCTTAAGTTTTATTCAATTTACACTGATTTTTATTGGCAAACAAACCGGATCCTGATGAACTTATGACTCTGAAACTTTGTGATGGCAAACCCATTCGCTAATTTGGGCTCTTCTAAAGCATCTTACGAAAGATTATTGATCGTGGACCTTGTTTTGATTTAGGTGTTTGCGCGTACAATAGTACCAGAAAATTGTTTTTTGACCTAAAAAAATTGCAACAGAAACAATTTTTGTGTCATCATACTTCTAAATTGTCACAGAATAATGTGTCAAACGTCTAGAAAAATCAACAGCGGGGAGCATGTAAAAATTAGGGGGTAAATTTTGTACAGGGGTCAAAAGTGAAACATATCAGATTGTTTTGAGACCTTCACTAATGTATCCATCTGGTCATGAGGATTAAAAACGTATAGTTTGCCATATTTTACAGTTTTAGTTTCAGGATTATAGGCTTACACAGTTCAAGGTCATCCTGGGGGTAATTCTTTTAGAGTGCTCCGACTTTGACGAAACTAGTCTCAAATTGTTTGTCTGGTCATATTCTATAACAGAAAATGCATATTTGCCCTACACTTGACATTTTAATATGTAAATTAGATGTTAAGCATCAATGACGCCATAGAATATGTAGACCATTGTTACATTTTCACCTCTAATCACATGACCAAATGCTAAAATGAGTGCAAGTATTATATTCCCTGGTCCTTTGGGAGTATATGATGAATATGGGACCTTTTTGAAAAGAATCCGAGCATTCTGAAAATCTTACCCGATGATAAAATAAAAAAATAAATGCAATTATTTATATAGCGCTTTACACAACGTCTCAAATTAGCGCTTTACATTTATTCCGCTGTCACTAGGATAAATCACATTTTCACATATTGAAAATTCGGCAGCCAATTATAACGGCGCACAGTATGACTACCCCTAACAGCTCCCCATTTACACCTGGGTGAAGTGAGACAAGCGAGATAAAGTGTCTTGCCCAAGGACACAACACGTTGGCCTCGGCGGGGCTCGAACTCACAAACTAATGATCATGAGTCCTGCAATTTTCCACTGGACCACACATGATGACCTTGAAAGTTCTTTAACCTTTATTGCCCTAAATCAAGAGATTTGAAAGTTTAAATTGACCCATTCCTTTCGTAATATAAAACACGTCTTAGGTCCAAAGATACCCAACAGCTTTTCGAAAGTGCGTATTTTTGGAAATAATAAAAACCAGACGTAAGTGAATTGGACAGATTGATCAAAAATAACTAAATTAAGGATGGCGGATGTTCTATAATAGCACATTTGTAAATGTTAACGCTTTGCTCTTTGAACTCTTAATGACGTGTACAGTGTGCGATTTATTTACGCTGTAATGACCATATTATCTTAACCAACCCTTTGTATTTTATAAAGGCTAAGGCTCGAGCTGCTGGCTTGTGGAATCTTTTCCTTCCATCGGAATGTGGTTTTACCCAAGTTGAGTATGCTCCTATGGCAGAGGAAATGGGACGTGTGAGGTCTTTCGTTGGGTCGGAACCGTTCAATTGCAGTGCACCAGGTGAGATTTCAAATGAAGCCTGAAGGGGATGTTTCAGAATGTAATCACTGAGCGACTGTCGGTTTTTTTCTTGACACGTCAAATCTATCACGAACATTATTATTTTAAATTTATTTTACAATATCTACACATTGGAATTAAAAAGCTATGCACTATGAAATATTTAATCGGAAAGGGGAGACTAGCCCCGGGAGACTGCTGGTTAGCAGAAAAGCAAGAGTCAACCGCTTTGTCTCTACCGCATTCTGATTCCAGTCCTAGTACACTTCCTCGTTCTAAACATGCTGCTAACCTGTGGGTGAGGTTCAAGTAACGGTTAATATACTTTATAGCCGACTGAAATGTGGGCGTAACCTAAGGGGGTGAAACCCATTCAAAAACCAGTCGTCCTGCTGGGCGCTGACATTGTTAATATTGCACGGAATGATTATTGTTGGGGTGCTTGTAACACACATAATGTCAATCGCTACAAACAATCCGCCAAAATATACACTTGTTGGATGTTGGGGCTATGGGGTGGTTAATTTTGTCCTACCCATGGCACACAACGAATGAAATGAACGTCAGTCGTCTTGATTTTTTAAATAAACCGCCCTATGAATACATATTTTCACCTAAGCGCGCATTGCATTATGAGAAACAAAGAGATATCTGGCACAATGATCCAGGTAACTATTAATTACATGGCCACCCCTAACACATACATAATTTGTATCACTACCAAGTGTATATGCAAAGCGGGGCACCACGTATGTGGAAGAAGCGGAGCCAGCCATTGCCCATTGGATTTTTCGATTGTTGGTACTCTATGTTTTCTTTGTGGTCGGCAAAAACATGCGAGACAGGTGAATTTCTAAAGATTACCATGATTACGTAACGTTTTGCTCTCTATCTATATAGAACATCTTTGGCGTAAACCAACGGGCAAGTCACAATGCACTGCCTGACGGTAGTGTACGAGCTGAAGGAACCTGTGATTTGAAAGATCGCTCAAAAATCACTTAAGGTCATTTATTCAGTTCCAAACTATGTGACCTAAAAGGTAAATTTTTACTTTCAACCCAATGCTGTTTTTTGTCAACGTTGTTTACTTTGGATATTATTAATTACCCTGAGTCAAACTAACAAAAAATCATGAATATTCCATTTGCTGGATTGGAATCAAGTTCCGGTCGTGCGGTGCCGTGTCGAACGTCACACGCGTTCACAAAACAGCATTGGGTTTAATGTAAAATACCTGTTTTAGGTCACAAACGTGACAAAATATCAATTATGCTCCTTGGGTAGAAGTACCAGTTAATCACATTATAGTAACACTAAGTCATAATACTAGGTGCTAACCTGAGGCGACGAAAATAACAAAACACCATGTTTTACGGGCCCGACCGACCCTGATTTCAGTTTTGCAGAAATTTTTTTTTTTTTAATTTCCCCAAATTTAGGGTGAAAAATTGATATGTCAATAAAATACAATTATATGAATTAATGGCAAATTTTTAAGAAAAATTTGTTTGTAAAAATTTTTTTCTCTTGATTTTTTTTTCATGATATTTGGGCTATTTTAGGCCAATTTTGAGCTACAGACAAGAAACAAAATTAAAAAAAAAGAAAAAAAAAAATTCGCCCTCCCCGACACGAACGACCCTATCAAAGGGCCGGTCCCGTAAAACAGGGTTTTCTTTTTCGTCGCCTACCGCTGTTTGATTTTTAGCACAAGCTATCAAAACAGTTCCCGCTCTTCATCGTTCGCTTGGAAATTGGGGCAAATGAAAATAACCATCGGGTGTTTATTTAAATAATTTTCGCTAAGGTTGGGTGAAACCCGAAGATTGTCGCAATTCGATCACTAGTTTATTGCCCTGTGACATTGGTATTTGGACGTCGTAGTTAGGACAACAACCCATTTTAGGAGAGACTATACGAATTCGGCCGACCAAGATTTGTATATGTTTGTTTTTTATTCACCCAAAACATGAATATTGGCTGTGTGGGTACCTTTCATTTTTCCCATGTAGATGCGCCAAATATGGAACTTTTTACACAAAATATGGAGATTCTCAACAGAAAGAGAAATGGCTGAAGGCCGCGTTACTGGAGGGCACAATACGATCCTGTACAGAATGACAGGTATAAACAATCTATATGCAAACGGTTTTTTAAAAATGTTGGTGTGATATCCTGAATTTTGTAAGATAATTTCCCACAGTATTTTGTTTTATATAAAACTTTTGAGAAAAGAAAAGGGAACCCTTATTGAATGTTTAAAACTTGCATTGATACATAAAAAAACCCCCCCCCCAGTTTTGGTGGGTTTATTCAACTGATCATGAAAACTAGTGGGTTAAAGTCACCATCGAGGACTAAAAATGGAGGTCGTTTCGCCAGGGTCGTCTAAGATCAAACATTTCTGTAATTTAAGAAATCAAGTGTTTTCATCCTGCTTGGCGACTTTGAGACAGTTTGAAAGACAATCGTGGAAATAGGGACTACATGAAGTCACCGGCATGAGTCCGTAATCATCGGCGTGTTGCTTTAACTGACTTAATTGTTCAGCTAATGTTAGTATTACTCATCAAAATTGGGAGAAATCCAATCGTATTTAGTGGTGTGTTGACATAGATAAGAACTGTTCTTGCAGAGGTGTGAATCTGACCTCTGAGCAAGTGGCGTGCAGTTATTCGTGACTTTAAGAGTACATTTTCCTAAACAAATGCACTGATACAATGCTCGAATCCCCGAAACTGCGAAAAACATAGGCCCATTTACCGTACCATGTCTATACCGGCTTGTAAATCCTGAGCTTGATCAGTGCTACACATGTGTCAAAGAGATACATTGGACGCCGTGTTCCATACTTAACTAAGATTGTTAACAGGTCTCTTGCTGAGGGTACCTTTGATGATAGCTGGGCTGAAAGGTTGCCTATATACGAAGTTATGGTATACTTTTTTCTTTGATTAAAATTTCATCCAGCAATCTTTTAGTCTTTTTCTGTCCCCAGGGTTCAGTTCTTGGGCCTAGACTGGTTTACTATTGATGACTTATGGAAATTGTGAATTTGTTATTGATTGTTCTTGTAAGAATGGAAAGCCCTACGGGCTCCTCCTATATACCCTGTCTGGTACAATTGCAGGAAAATTTTGTCTTTTGTTTTGTACAGTGCTATCCTTATTTTTATTTTTTATATTGAATTTTTGATCGGATCCAAGATAATTCACTTATGCAATTTAACTCCTACATTGAGCTACAAATATGCTCATACTTACTCTTACAGAACCAGCAGTCGCATCAAGTGACGCCACTAATATGCAATGCAGTACAGATGAGAGGGGTGAGAATATTAATTAACGGACGCAACAGGTGGACGTAAGTAATCTAGTTGCCAAGTGATAATGCATATCTCAGCAACAATAACAAGTGGACTCAGTGTGGTAGTTTGATTTTACGTAGTACATTGCCATGGCACATTATTGTGGAATGTACAGAGGACACACCTTACGAAGACAAAGTATTTACATCTGTGGCTTTGTGCTTTTTCCGTTGGATGGTAATTATTTTTCTGTGCAATGGTAACGCAAATATTGCAATGTGCTACCAACCTTTTCATATTCTCTACAATGCACTAAGACTTTCGGTGAAAGTAAGCAGATGACGTCACAATGCGCCTTTTCGACGACTGTGAGCCGAGAGTACATATCTTCATTGGGTGTGTGTCATTTGACGCGTTTCAATGCATTCTGAGAATTGGAGAAAGGGGGTGGGAGGGTAACAAAAACCCAACCACCAAATTGGGAACAGATGTCGCGAACAGGATAAGAGAAGGCTGCTCCGGATTTAACTAGAAACAAAAATAGATATTATTTTAGTCCATGTAGTGACTAATAAAGAAAAAAAAAAGAGAAAAATCCAGGGAATGACCGCTACGACTTCAAGAGCACAGTATGCTGAGAACAAGTTTTATTTATCGTCGCTAAAGAAACTCTCTGTTACCTAGTGGGGGACTGTATAGTGACCAAAAGATCTTATGTGAGTGTGCAACTCCGGATAAAATTGTGAATGTTGGGTAACACAAGTAATTTATACATTGATAATCAAAACAATTGATGGAAGCACTTGCCACACCCTATAATGGCCCCCAGCTTGGATTTCAAGGTTACAGCAGGGGTGTTAACATTTAAAGTTCACGATTGTGTGACAAGGACACCATGATGTCTGTCTGGTTGCAAGGATCCAAAAAAATGTAATAGTTTTACTACCGGTGACTTATAGTTTAGGAACGGATTATGGGGTATAAAAACTGTAAAAATGTATAAAAAGTCAAATCTTGGTTTGTATCAGGTTGGCAAAAATTAAAAATTGCTCCAATTTTTTGTAAAATGTGGTTAAAATTGTTGGTTAGCTCATAGAATGAAATATAGGAATAGTTTTGACTATTTTACGTGTCCTGGTTATTAACAAAATGTCGAATAAAGTCAACAGCTACTGGCCCCAGTATGGATTACCCTTGACCTGTGACCTATTTTGTTGGATAAAGTGAAAAATAAGGAACGGAATAAGGCAATCTATCTTATTTCATCCTTTAAGCTTGGGGAACAATTTGCACCACATATAACTGAATCAAAGCAACTTTTAACTTTTGACCCACTGTACACACCAAAAATGGATTGTTTCTTTTTCACCATTTTACAGTTTGATCCTCATAAACTCCGGAACTATAAGCCATAGATAGTGTAAACTATACCTTTTTGGATCCTTGTGACCAGACAAACACCATGGTGTGTTTTCTAACACATTCAGAACATTGAAATTTTGACCCCTGTAGAACCTTGAACTCAAGCTGGGGCTCATTAAGGGGGGGTTGGGCAAGTGATTCCATCACTTTTATGATTATCAATGCCTAACGTAAAATTGTTGCAACACTTCACAATTTTTATCCGGAAGGACAAACTCGGACACTAAGTCCCCTGCTACCAGGCGCGTAGCCAGCACACTGGTGGTTCTGAGGGGCAATTTCCCGGTACGGGCAAAAGTTTCCCGATCACATGAGACAAACATTTCCCGCTAGCGCAAGGCAATAAGAATCCGAAAAAGGGGCTGATTTAAAATAATATCAGTGTTGTCTTCCCGATTTCCCAGCAAAAAATGTTTCAGAGGGGGAACTCAATGCCCCTTTGCCACCACCTGGGCTACGCCCACTGCCTGATTAATCTGCTTCTAATTGCAAGGGGTTGCGGTTTTGATCCTCAGGTTTGTTGTGTTGTAAGTTTGCCATAGTGATGGGAGTAATTAATAATTTTTTTTAGTTTTTTATTAAAACAGGTGATGACACAAAGCCAAGGTTGATGTTGACTTTTATAACATCAAAAAGAGAGAAAAAGTCGGACTAATCAAAAATGTGCAATTTAAGAACAGAGTAATCGCCCCCGAAACCTGCAAAAATCATGCCTTTACTTTCAGGTTTGTAATTCATAGAAAATTGGCAGGGATGCGCCAGGGGGTTGGCAGCGGGCCGGCTGCCTATCAGAGTTTCAAAATTCAGGAAAACAGGGGTTTTGGGTTTTAAGCAATAAATTGGGAAAAATTAGGGGTTTTTTTCCCTATATGAGAAGCGTGTAACTGTTCGAACTACTATGATTTTATCCTGGAGCGGCCCTTGAAACTTCTTTTTTAAAAAATTAAAAATTTGTTTTTCAGGAATTATTATTATTATTATTAATATAGGCACTTCATTCACGGGAACACAATTTGTTCAACATTTTAAGGTAGACTGCCCCCCCCCAGTAATATTTTATTGTTTACCTCAGAATAGTTTAGTGGCTTACTTCAAATTTTATATGGGTTTCACATTTTGTTATTTTAAAGACATCACAGAACAGCATGCTTCATTGTCTTTGGATAAACCAGGAGGTAAAGATAATAGACCAATCTCGTCTTTGGCCAGGATGGTGAGTACCCCAGTACGTTTGTCTTACTTATCCATTGGACCAGGGATGCCCCAGAGTCTAATTACATTTTAGGGCTACATGTGGTAAGGTTAAGGAAAATAGAGTGTACAAAAAATGCCACTTCAGAAAAAAAAGATGTATTATGTAAGGTACATGTACATGTATTAAGTTTATTTACTAGGATGATAAGTAATTGGTGGCATTAGGAATGTGTTTACATTGCCATATAAAAAACAAAGTGTAATAAAACTTATATATAAAATCTTTATTTCTCACGTTCCCTTGGTTATTGTTCTTCTATTCCCCTCAAAATTGTTGCCTGAAATATCACGTGGTAACGTAAACGTTTGTATGATGATATAGCTACAACCGTGGAAAAATTGGTCAGATGATTGTAATAATAAGGTTTTAATTTCTTATACAGTGTTTAAACTAGTCAAAAAGCCACACTAAACGTGTTTCTTAACGTTTTACACAATAAACGATTTTGTGCCGTTATTTTACGTTCCTTTCAATGGTTTCGTATTTTACGGCTCCAGTTATTACATGTAGTGAGTCCCAACGCCAGTCAAATGCTGTTTTTTTTTTAAAGGTTTATTTTTAACCAGTGTGAGTGGTGAGCCACCAGTTAAATGTTTGATACTTTAACTGTATTACAAAAAACGCCTAAATTCCAAGCAACTAGCTTGTCCAAATCCTTGGGATAGGACATTGAAAGAACCCAAGGCAAATAAATTTAAAACTACAAAAATAAAAAAAAGCCCCTTTAATTTAAAAAAATATTCTCAATGAATGATCACAACATGTGAAGGAGTTTCAAACAGACATGAAGTGCATTAAATTACAAATCTGCGGTTTCTATAGGGCTTGTGTTATAGACTATCGAAAATAGTTTGTGACCTCCACCTGACTCGGAATTAACACTAAGTGACCAAGGGGGTATTCCTAGGGACCCAAATTGTTTTCGCGCTGCCGCTTTCCGCTCGGTATTTTTTGCGCCCGATTTTTGTTTGTAATTGTCTGACTTTGAATGGCGCTTCTTTTCATACCAAATACTTAAGAATCGGCCAAGCCCGTAATGAGTTAATTACTGGGGGTCCCCATGGGCCCCCCTGTGCACTAACGGAAGTCATTTGAGAATATTTTAAAAATAAGAATAGAACCGAGAACCAAAGCAATTTTTTTTTTGCTCATATAAGTTCACACCTACATGTCAGTAAACAATCATTATTAACAAGCAAAATAATTAACCCTTTATGTGCTGAAACAAAAATTGTCATCAGTAACGTTGTCCAACCGTTTACTGGTACAACTCTATGGGGAAATGACGTGGTATTTTGCAAACACCCGTACAAAACAGCATTCCTAAACTGCTGGTTTTGTGTTAAAATAAGTAATTATGGTCTTCTAGAATAGATACTCAACAGAAAATAAGTTTTCAAAATGTTTGATGTAACGCAAGGCTCATTTGCATTTCTGTCCTTTTTTGCCCAATTTTCCTGTGTTTTGAAACACTGTGTTCCCCCTAATTTGCACCCAAAATAAACAAATCTCATTTTTTATTGCTGATTGGGGGTTGCCTAGTCCTTCACGATGTGGTATAATTTTGGGCAAAAATTCCCGTCGGGAAAGTGGTTTCCCTTAGGGGGGGGGGGGGTCCCATGGACCCCCCCCCTGGGCACCAACGGGAGTGACAAAACTTAGGTCACTTAGTTGTTAATTTGATCTTCAACTTGTTTTAAAACGTCAGTGACATAAAAAAGTCGCCCTGGCCTAGTGTTGTCTGTGCAGAGCGGGGGGGGGGGCAGCGCAGGAGAATTCTCCAGGGCAGGCAATGTAAGTGTGATGGACCTGTAAAACACTCTAGCTGGCCCCTCAATCTAACTAAATCTTCGTAGATCGCAGAATATGGATATTAGACAATACTATTTTGTGGCTCACTTAATTAAAAAAAGAACTTTTCTCATGACTGATCACAACATGTGAAGGAGTTTCAAACATACATGAAAATCATATAATTTACCATTGATTCGCAATAGGATTCACACCAGTAATAATGTGAAACAGGTAAGTATAAAATCTGTGGAATATCAAAAAAGATGTCATTGATATGTTCTTTTTATCTGACAAACCAAGGCAGGAGATAGATTATCATCAGCGAATGTTTAGCTGTAAGGTCTGAGATGTTCCATTGAGAGAAATTACGTTTTACATCTCGCCCATTTTGTACAAGATCGAATAGGACGAGTATTTAGTGGTCAAAAACCTTCAAGCCTTTTAATCAAAACTCAATTGTATCGAAGGAAGCACTCAAGTAAAGCAATACGAGCAAGACAGCCATAATAGACCGTATTCAATATGACGTCAGCCACCAGACATGTTGGTGGACAAGATGCATACATTCCAGGACTACAATACATTAAGCTGTCAATCGCATGTTTAGCGATTACACAGGGATCATTGACAGGTGAATGTATTGTAGTACTGAAATGCGTATATCTTGTCCACCAACATGGCTGGCTATTGAATACGGTCTATAGCATTCAAGGCTTGAAGGATATAATTTCTGGAGAAGAGGTGAAGGCTTGAAGGATGTTAGAGAGACACAACTGATACGCCGCTGCCAGTTTCCAATAAGAGTAGGGTGCAAAACCCTGACCCCAGCCTCAAAGTGGGCGATGTTAGGAGCGTCCGTATCATGCATGCACGCACCCCAGATCTGTATTCAGCTTTGTAAATCCTGACACCACCCGCACCCCCAAATCAGTATTCAGCTGTGTAAATCCTGACACCACCTCAAGCCATTGCCAATGACCTGTGGATACGCAAAGAAGAAGAACTACTGAACTACAACCCGTAGGTAGAGCAAAATATATTTGTTTTAAAATCGTTGGTTGAAACGTGAAAAAACATGCTTGTGTACGTTTTACCTTTTTTCTGACCCTTTGCCCCTGTTTCTCTGCTTTCCGGTTATGAGATTTTCTTACTTTTAGTACGTTATTCCAAATGTCAAATAATACCAAATTCTGTTTAAAAATCTTTTGTTGGAATTATTTTGGGTTGTTTATTGTCACTCATTTAAGAGCTATTTCATTGCATTTGTTTCAATATTTTTTAACCATTTTTGGCAATCGTAACAAATGATTTTTTCACAAATTATCTATTGCTGAAATTTAACTCAAATCCTCTTTAATTGTTGTTTTCAGATCCTATTTATATAGGTTGCTTCAAGGATGAAAATTGGATTAATAGTAAACATATCTACTTAGTACCACTAACACGCATTCTAGAGCTTTCTGCAGTTTCATGTTCAGGACATTGTTCGAAATACGGTAGACCTTATCGTTACGCAGGAGTAAGGAATGGAAATACATGCTGGTGTGCGGATGATAGCTTCACATTAACTGAAGGGGATAAAAAACATGATACAGAATGTGTGGTTTCGTGTAAAGGAATGGCTTGGAAGACAAACTGCGGCGGGTATAACCGGAGTGCTGTTTACGAATTAAGAGGTTAGTGAGGAAACTCAGTATTGGGACCCTATGTCATAGTGATATGCGAGGGAAGTGACTTTAGAAAACAAAGATTAAATTATTAGGTTTGGGATTCTAAACAATGGCAAAGAAACACCAGAATGTTACCAAAATCTGCACTCTTGCGAAGCATTCGAATTCGCAGCAGGGAGAAAATATATTTATTTTGTCTACACAAAATGCAAAATTACAGTTTGACATTGTTAACAAGAGAAGCAACCCATTTTTGGTGCTAAATAGGAAGTTTTAATTCAATTTAAAAAATATAATCTTTCTAGCTTAAATGTAACATTTCCTCGAGAAATTCTAATAGCGCTATGGGACCGTGAGACTAGTGCACTGTTAAAAATGTTCCTAATTTTACAAGACTTTCCCTTTTAAATTACGGTAAACCCCAATTATTCAATAATCTTCACGCTTTATTACCTATACCTAACATAAATTACAATTTGGAAGCAGAAAATTGTAAATAAACAGTGGCTAAAAATAATACTACACATTTTGAAAAAGGTAGTATTTATACGCTGACCGTTATTATATTTTCCGTAATATTACGTTCTTTTGTAACTTACTTGTTTTAATGTAGGAATACGAACTATGAAAATCGTTTTACCTATAAAATGTGTTAAATAACGTCGTAAGTAACGTCATTAAAAATTATTTTCCCTATCATTTTTAAAAATAGTTTAAAAAACTATTTTCCTCTTTTTGTATTATATTAGTTTATTTTGAAAAATCCTCTAGTTATACTCCCTCCCTGGTGGACGTACACCAGTCCTCATCAATTCTCTAGTTATACTCCCTGGTGGACGTACTTTAGAGGAAGTTTCAACGAGGGGTTGTTGTCCGTAACGAGGTAAAAAAGGAGTACACAAATAATGATATTAATTTGAGCATTCTGCTATCAGTAAAGTCATGTAGTGTAGTGGATAAGGTTTAGGACTTGTAATCTATGTAAGGTACATGTACATGTATTAAGTTTATTTATATGATGATTAAGTAATTGGTGGCATTGGAATGTGTACATTGCCATATAAAACAAAGTGTATAACTATATATAAAATCTTTATTTCTTCACGTTTTCCCTTTGTTTATTGTCTTTATTCCCCTCAAAATTGTGAAATATCACGTGGTAACGTAAACGTTTGTATGATGCTATAGCTACAACGTGAAAATTGGTCAGATGATTGTAATAATGTTTTAATTCTTAATATTGTTTAAACTAGTCAAAAACCAACAATAACGTTTTTAACGTTTTAACAATAACGATTTTACGCCGTTATTTTACGTTCCTTTCAATGGTTTCGTATTTTTACGGCTCCAGTTATTTTACGTTCTACATGTAGTGAGTCCCAACTGCCAGTCAAATGCCTGTTTTTTACAGGTTTATTTTTAACAGTGTGTAGTTGGTGAGCACAGTTAAATGTTTTGATACTTTAAACTTTATATAACAAACGCCTAATTCCAAGCAACTAGCTTCGTCCAATATCTTGTGGATAAGGACATTGAAAGACAAGGGTATTGTTGTAAAGTCAAGCCTTTATAACATTGTCAATATCTCCAGTTGTACTGGAGTGTTTTCATATCAACATGTGACATTAATGTTAAACGTTTGTATAACTCTGTATATGGCTATGTTATGAAGAGCAGTCCGAGGATAAACAGTATAGAGATGTGACAGTGACTCAGCAAAACTGTGATACCCCTAGGCCCCGCCATCGGAAAGTATTCATTATTTCAAACCAGTACGCATTTTTCAGACTTCTTTGAGGTATTGATGTAACACACGATGACTGAAGTCAGTTGCGATGAAATACATTGCGTCCCGCGCACAAAATGCTTGAGATTTCCGAGCTCGAGACTTTGCACCACCAACTAGGCTGCCGTAAGGCTACCAACATTCGGCAGGTGCGCTACACTCTTGCATGGTATCTGGAAAAAAATTAAAATGACTGAAACCGCACCAATTATATGAAGAAAGTGATGTTATTTAATGATTGACATAGTATACATTTATACAGATAATGAATGTTTATGAATACAATGGTAAGAATATTTCCTCGCGTTTAAAAATGAAACATATGAAATATAACTCTAAGTAGCATCTGTTCATAACATTAAGGGCCGTATTCTCAAACGATGTTTAACATAAACGGGGTTAGGACTGAACTGGGGTTAGCTAAACGCACTGTTAAAAAACGGAGGTTAAATATTTTAACCAAGTCGTTTAGATAACCCACTATATTTCAACGCCGGAAAATCATCCACCGAAACTGTGAATTATCTTCGGCCTATATCCATACGTGTGCGGTGAACAAATTTATTGCCAGACAATGCCTTCCGTGGAAATCCACGCATGAAGCCCACGGGTAAATTTCAAGAATGTCACGTTCGCAAGGAGCTTGAGAATTTGTTGAATGATGAGACAAAAGCCCGGACCTATTTAAAAATGTTTTATGGTTGGCCGCACTTGGCTATCATCAATACTATAAAGATAAACACGGAGGCATGAAAATAGAAGCCAAAGGAACAAATGAAGAGAAGAAATGACTGAGGACTCGGAAACGAAAGATAAGAGATAAAGGAGGAAAAGGGGAGAAAATTGTAACGACCAACACACCCAACACAAGATTCAAATGATGTGTACAAGAGTATCCCAAGAGCTGAAAGATCAGGCATTTGATGAAAACGTGAGTTAAACACGCCTTAAACTACCTTCGGACCAAGTCTAAGTTTAACAACGTTTTTGGCATGTTTAACAGATGTGCGTGCTAAAATTTAAACAGCGTTTAAAGTAACCATGCTTTGAGAATTGAGTTTATTTTAGCGGGCTTTAAATTGCGATTAACCAGTGATTAGCGTTAAACATCGTTTGAGAATACGGCCCTTTGTGTCTAGGATGGTTCCGACGGTACCCAAGTTTGTTTTGGCGATTTCTCACTCATGAAAAAAATATTTAAGAAACTTCCATTTTTTTGTATGGTGTAACATTATCGATGTGTTTCTTCCCATAAAACAATTTTCAAAACTGTCGGGCCCCATTAATGAGATAATTGGTTGGGGTTCCTAGACCCCTCGCCCTGGCGCAACCGGAGTGTGATTTTAAAAAATAAATTAAGCAAACAGTGTTGCCAGAATTAATGTTCTGCTTATGCCTGTTGCCATATAAATGAAACCAAATTAATAATATAATCAGAAAAGATAATTAACCCTTACGGCTACGCCACGTTGCTGTACGCGAAACCAATGGCAAATAAATGTCGTAGTTACTCACCCCCCACGAATAATACAAGAAAATGTACCAAAATGATAATGTTTGTGCTAAATATATGTAAATTGGTCCTCCTTCTAGAGTAGATATAAAAATATCAAAATGATTTACAAACTGTATGCTGCATGGACGGTGAAACAATGTTACATTTTGAGCGATTTTGACGCATATCAAAAACAATGATTTGCAACTAATTTACAGACGATAAACAAGAACTCTTTTATATTGCACCTCAGGATTGTCTTATGACCCCCCCCCCTGACCCCCCCCCCCCCCCCGCTTTTGCACCAACTAAATGAATGAAAACACGTTATGCAGTGGGTAAGCTCAAACACTAGCTTGACTACGCTAATCCTATCCTAGCCTAGACTACACGGGCAAGTGAAGTGGCTAGCCCCAGGCTAATGTTTGACTTGCATTTGCCTTCTCCAACTCTCTACTTGCTAGATTCACTGGATTAACTCTTTTTTTTGGTGGGTTTTTTTTTTTTTTGTTTTTTTTTTTTTTGGGTCTGAGAAACGCAACCTCCAAGCCGAGTAATTCCAAGTAGAAACATTCTGAAAAGATATCATACCGCAGAAACAACATGATAGTGCCCCCTTGTTTCGCGCAAGCAAAGACCTATCAAAATCATGCCAGTTACGAGGCTCGCTGCAGCACACCGCTGTGTTGTAATTCCCCTGGGGGGGGCCTTGTATCCACTGATGATTGATGTGTGAACAATAAAACGCGTAAAAAGGGTAACTTTTTTTCCAACAGGCGATGTCCGCGCGTCATTTATTAGGGTGTCAAACAGCAAATGAGGAAAAAGGGTATTTTTTTTTTTTGGGGAACCCTGAATTGTGATGTACGCGAGATCAAAATCATCAAAAATATTGTACTTTGAGGTAAAGCAACATGAGCAAATGCCAGATAATAAGGGTATATTATCAACACATTTCGGTGCATTTCGGAAGTCCATGTTCACCTCATATCCACCTCTTAACACAACTGCCCCCCGGTGTGTAATTTAATGAATAATATTGCATTAATAACCACGGCAAAGTGCTTGTATTAGGTGACCTGGCGTTTTGGTGAAGATGCATTTTTGCAGTAGAAAAATGAAACGTATGGGACAAATCTACTGTACACGATGAAAGGAACAACTGCGCGGTATATGACATCCCTACCACATCAAATTTCAAATCGACTTAGTAGACTTTATAACTAGCGACTATAACCATTATTGAAAATGCCTGAGAAGTGTGATATAAAATAAACTTTAGGCTATGCTAGGACTATAGGCTAGCGGCAGATCTCATAGCGTTTACAAAAGTGACGCACCCGCTGGGAAGTACAAATATTTCCTAAATTAATTCTCTAAAATTATAACAAGCACATTAATACGCGACGCGTGTTCTCGACGTCATAAAGGTATGTACAAATCATTTTGTTTTTGAAAATGAACTAAATGTCATCTACTTTTGCCACCGAATATCATGGCCCAACGGATAGTACATCATGTTCCACGACTCCCAGCAATAATGGCCCTAATTGATAAGTAAATCCGGCCCCGTAGGCATAGAACTGCGCAGCTCCATTGTTATTGTCCATGATGTTGAAAAGCTTTCATGTGTTATTACGGTAATTGCAGCTCCATTTAGGTTGAGCTAAGAAGCCTCACTCACGAATAAAATACAGCTGGTGCTTTTTCTGTGAGTTTCAATCAACTTTGACCGTATATTTCATCATTTATTAAAAAATGAAACGAAGATGAACAAAATCATTCAGAAATGTTTGTTTGGCAAGCTGTACCCCAACAAAAACCACCCCATTTAACGTTTCGTCTTGGCACACAGCGCCGCCAATTGTTGAATCACGGTCAGAAATTAATTTTTGGAGCCACGCGCCTTGGCAATCTTCACTGGCGCTAGGGAGTTTCACGACAGTTTTCGACGGTAACATGCTAAGTGGCTGACACGTACACACAACAACTTGTTAACATATTCGGACCCGGTCAGATAGCGTCAATTCGATTTTTTGTACACTGAGATTGCGCAAAATCCTTGGCCTATCGTAACGATCCTCTGCACAAAATATTATAAACTAAATTGTCTATTTCATCACATCATCAATCTTGCAGCATGGCCTCCTCAGTCGCAAGCGACTATGGATAAAAGCGCCCCCATTGAGTCACAGTTAGGTGAAAAGCGACGTCTGTGGCTGAAAGAGGCCAATCCTAGAGTGGCAGTCTCTGCCACAGTTGCTACATATATGGGATGTCACAGCTTGACAATCCAAGGATCGGTGCCAGCTTTCTTTTAGCTCGCTGCCTTCTCAAACTGGCTGATGATCCGTTGTTCTCCAAGCTCAAGGTGTTGCTTCACTGTTCTCCGCCAAAGGTGCCGATTGTCAGCAAGTTCTCCAGCACCCAATGGCGATGTTCAGGGTACACTATCACGCTTACAAATATACCTTGTAGCGGAGCAGGGGTCGACCAACTTCTGGGCAGATGTAAGCTCAAGCATACATGATATCGTTCGGTAGACGGCCATCCTCCATTCGACGACATGGCCCAGCCATCGGGATCTGCGTTGTCTAAGAAATGTATAGATGGTTGGGGCGTCCAATTCGAGTTCGGAGCTATGAATGGGCGCCTGTCCTTCCAAGTGACACCCACAATGCGTCTAATACAGCGCAGTTGGAAGCTGTTGAGTTTCTTATCATGCCTAGAGATGTAGTCCATGTCTCACTACAATACAGTAATGTGTGAGATGAAGGCGTTGAATGCTGCCCCTTTGGGGTCTTTAAAATTGACAGCTTCGGATTTTTCCACACCCGCGTTGTAAGCCGGGCAAGGGTAGCTACAGCTTTACCAATGACGTTGCAGATTTTTGCGTCGGAGAAGACTGGCACTGATGGTGGGAACCCGAAGGTAGGTGAAGTCTGAACAACCTCAATTGTGTAATTGTCGATTGTGATGACAGGTGGTTCTTGAGCATCTTGGCAAGGAATTAGTCGTCTTCAAAACTGATGACAAGTCCGAAGTCCTTAAAGGCCTGTGAGAAGCGATTGACAGAGAACGACATGTAGTGGGTGAAGCAGAGAGCTTTGCAGCATTTGATCAAATCTGTGGTATTCAATCATTTCCCCGGTGGCTGTTCCGGATGATAGACTGGCGATGGCCAGGTCAAGTTCATACACTGTAGGTACGCATCTAGGGCAGCCATGTAGGAAGACTCTTGATCGTGTCAAGGTGGGGTTGTGACATCCTTTCTGTAGAGTTAGACAGCCAGAAAAGTGTTCACCCAGCGCTCCATCTGATTACCTGTCTGTAAATGACTTTCACCACTGGTTGACTTGAGGGGCGCTGTTTTGCAATGAGATGGCCCGACAGCCTTCTTTATTCCATCATACATAGCTCTGAGGGGACCCGTGCAGAAGCGTTTGTATTTCTTCGCTCAACTCCAGCCAGTATTCATTAGCACACTGCCTTGCCTTCCGCTGAACTTAACTTCTAGCTGCTTGAAGCACTCTCAGGTGTGTGTGGAAGGTGAACGCTTATACTCCCTGAACGCTCCTCTTTTGGCTCAATGACTGGGAGTTAGTAAGCCTGACTTGGCCTCAAACCATCGTTTCTGCTTGGATTTTCTTCCAAAGATAAAGAATGCTGAGCTCTGAATTGGCTCACGAAGATGAGTCCACTTTTCTTTGCAGTATAACCTGATGGACCAGCCAAGCCCAAGGGAGGCATTGATGGAAACAGCAAATTGCTCAACTTTGTCCGCTTGCTGCATCGGGATGTATTGATGCGTGGGTTACCAGCTTGTTTTAGATCGGTGCATCCTCTTTGGTTGCAGTCGAATCTTACAGCAGACCAAGGCATGATCTGTATCACCAGTCTGCACTATGGTAAGACCAGTGAGGGTGAGGCAGTTGATGAAAGCTCGCCTTGTGATGATTCAGGTCACGTTGCTGCCAGTGCTTGGAGCGTAGGTGACGCCAGGATTACTTTGTGCTGAGGTTGGTCTTGAAAAAGGTGTTGGTCACAGACAGGTTATAGTAGGAGCACAGTTTCCAAGAAGACGTTGTCCATTGTCATTAGTCTTCCCCGGACCCCAAAAGTGTCCAAGGCAAGATGGCCAGGGACTAGTGGTCAGAACCCACTCTCGCATTGAAATCACACAGGAGAAGGAGGTGTTCATCCCTTGGGATACCCTTGATTTCGGCTTCAAAAGGTTGTGTCCTAGAATTCATCCTGCTTCAGAGGGAAGTCAAGGGTTGAGCATAAACACTGAGGAGGGAGACTGGGCCATCGCTGGTGTGACGCGAAGTGCCAGAAGGCGTTCTGATCCCCGTTCAGGCTCCACTGAACCAGTAAGGAGTTACTAACTTCAAAACCAACGCCAAATTCAAGAGGTTCTTCGGCTGATTTCCCTTGCCAAAAGAATGGGTAGTCCTTTTCCTTGAGTGTACCCGAATATGCTAGGACGTGTTTCTTGTAAGGGGGCTATGTCGACTTGAAGTCTTAGGAGCTCATATAATGATGGCTGTCTTGCGAGTATCAGTGATATCTTTGAGATTGGACAACTTAAAACAGGTGTCATGGTACGCACATTCCAACATCCCAGTTGAGGGGAGTGTCTCTGTGGGTTTCTTATCTTGATTGCCAGGTGCAGTGGTTGCAGTCAGCTTTTCATGAATGTCCAACTATACCCATGCACCCTATGAGGAAGACTAACTGTGGCGGGACAGCAACCCAATTGGCTGGGGGCTGCCCAGCTTAAGGCGGGCGGTAGCTGTCCAGTGAGATTGCGATGATCTCTCCCACCGTGGGAAGTAGCCCTGGCACTATGCTCTACGCCAATCAAGCAAAGTAGCTTAAACCGGTAACTGCTACTCCCCGTGTTGGGGCCTACGCTATGAAGCGAAGCTGGCGTGTCCTCTCAAGGGCGCAAAGCCGGGGCAATTGCATGGAGATTCCGTATGTGTCCATGCACATGAATCACCCTCTCCACGCTGAAGACAAATCCAAAGGAACGTCGAGAAACGATACAGTTTGGTGCAAGCAGCGTCGCAGGAGTTGACGAACTGGGGCTGAGTAGAGCAGTCAGTCGCCTACGGGACCCAACTCCGGATTTATTCTCAGGGTTGTCTCCCAAGCCTTTCCTGCAATCAGGTGACGTCTACAAGCAGCAGTTACTAGAACGTCAGGAACCACCACTGGCCGTTGAACGGGTTTCTTCCGCACTTAATGCTGGGATGTTCAGCACATAGAGGTTTATTTAATGGCCTAATCATGAGCTAACCTATAAGGATATAAAGGAAAGTGTACGGCATTTGGTCCAGTTGCCGACCAAACCGGAGTATGGCGATACACCGTCCACCAGGTGGGACTAGTTTATCATATAGGTTTATTTTTTTTAAAAAGACGAAAAACACTGCAAAAATTACCATCCATACAAGCATTTTTCTTACCTTATCAGCTGGCGCAATTACCGATTGCTGCTGTCAAGTCATGCTGCACGGTACTCAAAAATAGAAGCCTAAGGGTTTTTTTTTTGATGAGGAAACCAGTTGCTGAAATCAGATCGACCACATGATTCGTCGATTTCGCGATATCCAGGGTACCGCGAAACCGTTTTTGTTTTCATTCCTTGTTCAAGCCTTTTAACACAGCGTTTGGCTGCTGGGGAGTCCCATGACGTAGCGCAGGTCTAAGAATAGCCGGCCAATTAGCGGTGCGGATACGGAATCGGCCGCGCTGTGGACTCGAGCAGTTACAGATGCTATGGGAGCGTAAATGGTGTGTGACCTAAAACTTGGCGCAGAACCAAGACCATAGCTTAATCGTATTAATGTAGGACCTCTTTTCTATTCAGTTTAAAGTTCGTTCAGCGCCGGTTTTCCTGCCATTCATATAGGTGAATGATTCGATTTCTGGTAATAACACGGTAAATTGAATAAGAAACTGGTTAGACGGGCAAGTACGGGTTGTTCTGCACAAAGATGTTTGTAGCAGTTTGCCAAGCAACTTACGTTCATGAGTTTTGTTCACCTTCGATCCCTATCGGAATGAATGATGAAATATAGGGTCACAATTAATTGAACACACATTAGAACCTCTAATTTTATTCGTGAAAATGGATGGGTAATTTGTGTTCACATGAAAAAATCGAAATCGGGGTGGTGGTATACACTATGAGCTAGTATAATTTCAATTCCCTTGGCACAGTTCAGTACCTTTCATTCACCAATGTATTTAGAAAATACACCCCTTGGTTTTTAGGTATGATACATGATACCCAGATCACACAAGGTCAGTTCATGTCAATGCATGTATAGGTACAACCCACTGAACCGTGTCCTTGGTGGATGAGCATATTGTAACTCATAGTGATAACACCTGAAAGCTTTTCAGCTGCAGGATAATAACAATGGCTCTGCAGTTCCAGATGAAAAAGGAATCAGAAGTAATTTGTCCTCTGTATAGCGACCGTATTTACTTAATAACAGCCCCATTATTTGCTGGAGTCAATGAATCATGATGCACATCCGTTGCGCACTTATATATATTCAGGGCAAAAATTGAGATCACATTAAATTCATGTTCAAGAAAATATGCACATACTAGACGTGCGAACACACGTGGAATTGATTTCAAAAATTGTAGAAAAAAATATTTCGGAAGAATTATGCACTTCCCAGTGGTGGGCTACCTTAGTCGTTATCCAGACCCAGTTCCAGTCCCTATATTTTACTATATAATATAGGGATTGGGATCACGCCCATAGGCTTCTGTGGCGGATTTGACTTTGGGAGAAATAAATCCAAATTATCAGGTTTGGGATTCTGATTTCATCCCTAAAGTATTTGTACTTATTAAAAACATAGGCGTAAATCCCGGGGGATGGGGTATATCTCCCCCCCCCTTTATTTTTTAATGAGGGGTGACCGATACGATCACCCCCCCCCCCCCGCCCGTTGATGCAAGTTCACGATCATTTGTTTTGACAAAAAAATAACCTCATATTTTACCATTAGGCGACGAAAAAATAAAACCTTTTTTTACGGGCGAGCGGACCTTTCGAGTAGGGTCGGTCGGGCGATTTTTTTTTCTTTTTTTATTTTTTTTTTTTTCTTTTCTGGAGCTCACAATTGGCCTAAAATAGCCCCAAAATCTGAAAAACAAGAGAAAAAATGAAAAAAATTTACAAATTTTCTAAAAAATTGCCAAAATTGATAAATTTGGGTTAAAAAGAGGCTGATTTTACATGATTTTTGAAAAAAAAACTAACAAAAAAATCTGCAAAACTGAGAAATCAGGGTCGTTTTTTTTTTATTTTCGTCGCCTAATAGTTTAATAAATAGCAAATTTCAAACGCGCTTCGCGCGCATTTTGTTTTAATTACAGTTACATTTAACGAGTTTTACCTTCTAAATGGCATCTTTAGCAAGCTTCGCGCGCTCATGTGCTATAGTAGGATTTTTTTTCCTGTCAGTTCATTAAAAGTTTTTTGGGGCGTGTCAACGATTCCATTCGTTCTGAGAGGTTGTATACTCCACCCATCAATAAAATAGAAATTCGATGTGACGATATTAGATCAGCTTAAGGCCATAATTAGAAAATGCCCCTTTTCTCACAAACAAAAATGCAAGGCTAATGAACTCAATAAATTCCAAACACCAAATTTGAACAAACTCTGAAGCGTTCAACATAAGAAAAGAAAATGATAGGAATAATTATTACCCGCCAAAGTTCTTTTACGTCACTAAGGAATATTGGAAAATCTGAAATCGTTTTCATTTATTTGCCTTTGTTCCAGAAATAATGCATGACATCTTGGTAAAATAATTTGTCGAAGTATAAGAATTTTGGCCACTCATAACGAACTACAATATTTACGTGGCCTAATCCTCCTCAACGTTAAGAGGTTCACCCGGCCTCGATATTCATGACACTTTATCCGTTCTTTGATTGACTCCAAACAAAGGAATCGATAGCGTGTCTCAGATTGTACGACAATCTATTCAATTGGTACTGGTATGAAGCCTTTACATATTTCATACAAAAAGGTTCACGTAGAATGGGTTACAACATCAATTCATTTGAACAAAGTTGAGCATTACGGCTTTTTTGTTTTAATCTCAACACATCTCCTCCAAATGAATTCTTACCATCGACAATATGCGTTTACTGACAGGAATAAAAAATCAGACTATAGTAATGGAACGTTTCATTTATATATTTTCATCAACACCATCCCCCCATGTCAACAAGAAATTTATGCCGCTGATTAAAACATACTCGATTGAAACAAAAATGATCTAAAGCATTTAAAGGCACAAAAATGCCAGCGAAACATTTCTGCACATTCTGTATCTTTGCAAAATTTGACAAATTCGCATTTTTTCGTACTCCTAATGCGTTAGTGGGACCAGGTGCATAGACCAATTGTTATTGTAAACATTGAGGTCACATCATCTATAGATCCAGAGACCATATGATAACATTTATTTTACAGTCGCTATCTGAATGTATACATACCATGTATTGTTATGTACTCTTTTCAGTGCTTGTACTTTTATCGACCTTTCGAAGAATTAATACTTAATAGTGCAGACCAGGTCATGAGGACTTTAAGAACATATGTATATCAATTATTTTTCAATGTGTCAATTGTACAATTTATTTTCTATGAACATTAAATACTTTCAAATCTCATGCATGTTCTAGAGTGAGTTTTGTATGATCAGGTTTTTTTTTTTTTTTTGGAATCTGTCCACCAGAGAGATACCTATAATGTTATGCAATTTGTTATGTCTTTGATCAATTGATTATTTAATAAAGGCAGTTTACTTAAAAGGAAAAAAAAAAAACATTTGCACTGGGGAGAGAAATCACTTCATTTTTGCGATCAAAAACACAAAATTACAGTTTTAAAGGCGCCATTAGCAAGAGAAACAACTCTCCATCACTGCTGAAAAGTATGTTTTAATTAAATTTTAAATAAAATTGTACAGTCTTACTCGTTATACTCTACTAGAACTTATCTGAGCATCTTTTTCTCTTTGGCCTCATGGCCTACTTGTCATTGACTTCAAACTGGTTTAAATAAGATTCTTAAAAGCGTTTCCTGATCCGTGCCGTTGGTTCTATTGCTTATGTCCACAGAAATAACTGAACATAAGTATATCAAGATAAACACTTTAATGCTTTTTGTTTTCCTTGTTAAAAGGTATTGATGAATGCATTGTGGAACCAGTGCCAAAGAATATGTATCCTGGGAACATGGTAAACATTTCCAGACCACGTCCAATGTCACGAAATCTGTACCTGCAAGATTGTGTTTGGAAATTCCAGACGAAAAATAAAGGGACCTATATCATCAAATTTTACAAGCTGCATATTAATTGGCACAACTCATTCCTCATTGGCTCTGACTTCGACGTAAACAAGTATTCCAGTCTATTTGATATCAATCATGTAGATAGTACACACACCTTCTGCATTTATTCAAACAGAATATGGGCTCGTTTTAATTCAGTACTTAAAATGGATGATATGCCGCAGAAAGATCACTTTGATTTTCACTTATCAACCACTGTCCAAGGTATGAAAATTAAAAAAAAAAACCTATTGCTTGGGAAGGCACGCGTTCACCGATTTCACACTCACCAAGAAGCACTGTAGCGTAAACTGGTCATATCACACTAACTCTTGTGTATCACCGTTTGACGACTGAGAGAATCCATAAAGGGAGTTCGTAAATTATCTGGCGGGGGTGAAAATATAAGGTGGATCACAAAAATTTAGGTCCCAAAAAGGGGATCAATAAATTTCCAGTCGGTATTAGGAAGAATTGAAACATTTAGAGATATATTTGCTCCATTCAAAACATAACTTTAGCAAAAGAATATTATCCAATTTGCAATTTTAAATTGGGAATATCAACTTTTCACTAGAATATGTGTCTTGAAAACAAAATGTTGCAAGGGTTCCGCGCTTCGCGCGGACGGGAGACATCGTTCTTTTAGTCATTCCCGCTTACGCGGCGCCATGTACACTTTGCGGCCAGCTACTCAACCTCTTCTTGTAGAGAAAAAAATAAAATAAAACCTTAATCACTATTCTACCTATTTTACCTTAGGCTATCTACAACCGGCCAAAAGTATTTTACTTCAACAAAAGAATATTTATTGAACGGGCGATATCAACTCTCCACGAACACTTCCATTATGCTTCATTCAAAACAAACCTTAACTATCAATTGAGATTTTACCCAAGTAGTGTCTATTATCTTTTATTGTACGTTGGAATTTAAAATTGTTTCTATCATCTTTGCAAAAGAAAAATAGCTGTGTGATGTTTGTGAGCCTGGCTAGACAATAGACCGTATTCAATAGCCAGTAATGTTGGTGGACAAGATAGACGCATTCTAGTACTACAATACATTCACCTGTCAATGATCCCTGTGCAATCGCTAAACATGGATTGATTGACAGCTTAATGTATTGTAGTCCTGGAATGTATGCATCTTGTCCACCAACATGTCTGGTGGCTGACGTCATATTGAATACGGTCTATACACTGAAGGATTTTAAGCTGTACTTTGAATGAAAACATTGCTAGGTAGTAGGTAAATAGGGATGATGACAACACTATAGTAGATTTCAAAATAAGTGAGACCTCATTAAAAGTTTTAGATCTGTCCATTCACCGTGAGAGGTAAGAGGAATTATTTTAATGGCCACAGGTAAAAAAGTTTATTGTACTCATACAACGTAATGTAGCTAGTAAATGTTGACCTAAAATACATCATTTCACATCTATATATAGTATCCCTAAAGTAAGTTTCATCTGTGAAAAAAATTTAAAGAAGCTGATTTCAACTGATTTTGGTAGGTATGGGTGTCAACATTTACCAAAAAAAAGTGAGTTATCGTAGGGGGTGGGGAAGTTGGTTTTTCTTGAGTCAAAGGTCAACAACAGGGGTCAAATTTTGAAATTGATCCAATCATGTTGAAAAGTATACAAGTTAATAGTTTAATCATAAGATTCCAAAAAAGGTATAGTTTGTACTATCTGCGGCCAAAAGTTTTGGAGTTATAGGCTAAAAACAGCAAAAATCAATAAAAAGGGTAATTTTCAGTTGTACAGGGGTCAAATTTAAAAATTACTCCGATTTGGATAAAAAATGGTGCAAATTATAGATGGAGCTCATAGGATAAAAATAAGATTGGGAACTAAACATTTCAGACAGTCAAAACTATTCCTTATTTTAATCGTATGAGCTCCACCAATAATATGCACCATTATTTATCAGTTTCCAATAAGTCAATTTTGTACAGTAGCTTTGTACTACGGACACAATATGTTTTGTGATGGCACCGAAGGCCTTGTCTCCGCTTAGCCGGGGATTGAACTCCATTTCAATATCCACCTATCGAGATATGCATGAAGTCTCACTTAATTTGAAATCTACTATAATAATGATAATGATGATAATGATAATAATTATGATGATGACGACAATGAGAAAACGTACATTCCTTAAGAAGATGTAAACTAGTTCTAGATATATAGAAGTGAAAAAAGAAAATACCTCTGAATCTGAAACATGAACAAGAATGACTTTTGAAATAACTGTGAAATTGATTATAAAAAACATATTTTGTGCAATATTCAAAAAATAAAACCATGTTTGTACTGTAATAACTATAATGGTAATAGAGGTTTGTGAAGAACATTTCGTCCAGACTAGCTCCCACGTTTTATTTTTTTTTTCATTTTCGCCAGATTGGTTATTTTGTCATGAGGGAGAAATAAAGTTCGGTCACGTTTGTGACCTCCGACAATTTTTTTTTTTTTTAGAATTCCGTAATTTTTTAAGTACTCACATTCTTATGTTTATTTCAGAAAGACATTGGTACTATGTAATTACATCAATGTTAACACTGCTACCTCCTTCAGTATGACCAGATATTTATGTCATTCCAAAGCTAAAATGACGAGTACCGGTCACGTGTGTGACAGTAATTAGCACATCAATAACTTTTGAAAGAAGAAAGATCTACACAATTTATTTTGTATAACGGAAGGTACATATAAACTGGCTTTTGACATGAAATTTACTGAGACAATAATTTTCTAGCAATAACAATTTCTTTGTCTTTTTGGTCACGTATGTGACATACAAAAGTCAATAAAATTCTTTGTTAATTACTTGTCTAATTCCAATAAATTTTGAAACATTACATAATTTTGAAAATTGAAGTCCACGCAATAATTGAGGGGGTATTTCAAACAAAAATAGAAAAGCTATTCACTATAAAACTAAAGAAGCAAAATGGTGTCATAATATCACTGTTTTTATCCCAAAATATTAAAGACGTTCATTTATGCAAATTAGGGTGTTTGAGTTGAACATATTGTTTAAAAATATCATGCAGGGAACTTGAAAGGATGGTTAACGGTGATAATTCAAGAAATTTGCAATCCATTAACTTCATTTTGTTATCAAAAAAGTTTTACTTTTTTGAAGAATGGCCAAAACCGTCCCCATAAATACTGTGGCATATCCGTACACCCAACCCCCCCCACCAAAGCACGGACACACACGCGTGCGAGAATCATGTTGCCATATTATTCTTCACAAAAGGTTAACTTTTTGAAGAATG
Organism: Ophioderma brevispina; assembly: GCA_023653785.1. Taxonomy (NCBI): domain Eukaryota; kingdom Metazoa; phylum Echinodermata; class Ophiuroidea; order Amphilepidida; family Ophiodermatidae; genus Ophioderma; species Ophioderma brevispina. The sequence goes on from JAMKCH010085399.1 coordinate 81,988, forward strand.
GCCCAAAACGCCCCATAATATACTGTTCATCCGCACACACACGGACACACAACACGCGTGCGCGAATCATGTGCCATATTTATTTTTCAAATGGTTTACTTTTTTGAAGAATGGCCCAAAACGATCCCCATAAGATACTGTGCATCCGTACACACACGGACACACACGCGTGCGCGAATCATGTTGCCATTAGGTCTTTCCGAGTTACACAGGTTACACAGGCAGACTGTAAACTGTAGATTAGTGAAGAGATTGACGTCCACTACAAAGTACAATAGTGTTTACTGTTTTGAATGGCTTGCCGGGCCAGGCCCATTGCCACGATGAAGGTGTCTCTTCTTCTTCTTGTGTAGTACTGCACGTACACACTTCTTTCAATGTATTTTACAAATGAAGAGCGCCGCTCATTACTCTCATTACTGAATGGTGACGTCATATTTGCGATACAGCTTGGGGAGGTTTTGAAATTCTGTATT
>JAMKCH010085400.1:0-40431 GCA_023653785.1 Ophioderma brevispina
ATGTTTAATTTGGGGGCCAAGATATGTGCCTTTTTACCTTCTTTAAAACCTATAAATTCGATACATCTGTATGTTATTAGTTAAACACCCAAAATGATATTAAAGTTTAAATTAAGTATGAGATGTATGCCTTGTGAATTAATTAACTCGTATCTGGTATATTTGTTTTGACAAAATAATGAAATTCAAAATGACGGCCAGTTATTAGGAATATATGACAATTCGTAGGTTTTAAAGATTTATTAAAGGCAGTCCATATTGGCTTTCATCTGATGACAAGTTGCTAAACCACTGAAATGTCAGATATGAGTTTTACTGGGAGTAAAGGCCAGAATTATACCTCTATCACAAATCTTGATGAATTATGGTCACCTGAATGATTTCAGGGTGTATTGGGTTTTAGGGTGGCATATTGGTTTGATGGTAATGTTTGATCAATTTACGTCAATACCGGTCAAAAGATTCCTCGTGCTTTAAACCTGGATCTAGTGCATAAAATTAGGACCATTTGAATGATAATGTGCGGTGAGTAGCGGCCATATGGATTCTAGAAAATGCCACTGAATGAAATTTTGCACACCCTCCAGGAATTATTAGCTTAGGTCATCATAGACAAAAATCGATCAATAAGAAAAGTCTGACTCCATTCCACCGTGCCCACAATTCCTCCTGAATTTAAAGGGCTAGTTGAACTTTGAAAAATCATGAATTTCTTTGATGATTAGGCAAAAACATTCAATGACGGATCCCTGTATAATAAAACGTTGATTATCTTGGCCTTTATCTTTGGGACAATGAAATTAAATGGGCTACCCCTGTACTATACTGGGAATGGATGTGTACGGTAAAATTAATTCAGATTAATCTGGGTGCGGAGCATGAAAAATTTAAAAACATGATTCATTTTCATTGGAATCACCCGTCTTAACTGACCAGAAACCAACCTTCTCCAGTTCAATTTGACCATGTGACTGCGGGGATCTTAAAATTTCAAATGAATCTGACACCCTGTTTGCCATGTTTGAAACCTGTTTTTGTAACATGAAGAACAAGCATATCGAAATAACAAAAATAAGGGCAGTGCTCAGAGTTTAGCGATTTTTCATTTAAAAGATGAGCATGCCTGTACCAAAAATGCAAGTCTAGCACCAGATTTTTTTAGGAGTAACAAGCAATTGCTCACTGAGAGTGACTCTTCCAGTGAATTCCTAAATACTTTGCTGAATTGCTGATGAAATAATATTACCGTCACATGAAACTGACAAAATTATCAACCTGCTTAAGTTTTATTTGAGAGCCAAAAAGAACAATTCGTTTTTCAAGAGGGCAAGGAGGAAAATTATTGTCAACAAAGCCATGTCGACAAGACTCCAGTTCTTTACGAAGTCGATCTGCAACACAATGAGGGTTCTCGTCTGAACTAAAAGCGCAGTATCATCGGCCATAAAGCAGAAGTTTGCAATCGCACTGACGACCATGTCATTCACCTAACAGGAAACGAAGTGGCCCGATAATGCTAACCTGCGGGACCTGCAAGAAGATTTGAAGGGATCAGAGTCAAACCTATTACACAATGACGATCTGTTTCTACCCCTAAAAGGATCGAAAACCATTCAATTGAATCATGGCCCATGGCTTCCAGCTTCCTACAGAGTCTCATGGTCAACAGTGTCGAAGGCTTTTGTAGATCTAATAAAAACTAACCCAGTGTAATTACCATGGGAAGTTTGATTTTTATATAATCTGTAAGGAGAGTTAAACAAGTATCTGGCAAAAGGATTCCTGAAGCCAGATTGGTAACTGTAAGAATATTATTTGCAGTAAGTATGACTCGACTTGGACAAAAACACCTTTTCAAGGATTTTAGATGTTATACAAAGAGATGCTAAACTGTTGGCCTATAGTTGCCAACTTCAGACCTACTAGTTTATTAAAAAGAGGTCTGACAGGAGCAGACCTTAAATTCAACAGGACAGTGTTTGTTGATATTGATAAATTAAACCAATATGTGTGCAGTGTCTTTTATGGCTGATTGCACCATTTTTCAAAAATCTGGCAGGAATGTTATCACGACCAGTGCTTTTGTTGGGCTTCAATGACTAAGCTCCTTCAAGACAAAATCAGAAGAGACCCGAGAAAGCTTAAAACCTTTGTTATCCACTCCCAGCTGTTTGTAGTAATCCTGGACGGTGTTAGAATCCATAGTAAATTACAAAAGGAGGGGGCATTTTTTAAAGAGGAGTATTTGCTACAGTCGTATAATGAATTGATGTAAATTGCAAACTGACTGATGATTAAAACAGTGTTTGCCATGATCTTTCCAAAACAACTTGGATTGGTATTTGCTTTTGGAACTATACCCCAATGATTTGAATTGGTTCAAAGTTTTTTGGATCGGATTGATGCTCCTCAATTTTGTCATGAAAGAAGCGGCTTGGGCCTTTCTCATCTTCTGACCCTTATTACGTAGTTACATATTCAGAGTTACAGAGCAGGATTTTTGGGTTTTTTTTAACCTATACAGATGTTCATATATGTTTCTGATATCTTCAAGAATCAAAGAGGTTTATATAGATAGAGAGGCAAAACGTACGTAATCTTTAGAAAATTCATCGTCTGCCATGTTTTGCCGACCACAATAGAAAGCATAGGTACCAAAAATAAAAGCAATGGCTGCCTCCGCTTCTTCCACATAATGTGGGTGCCGCTTTACAAATACACTAATCGGTAGTGATACAAATTGATGTATGCGTTAGAGGTGGCAGTGTACTAAATAGTTGCAAACCTGGGGATCAGTGTGCTCAGATACTCTTTTTTCTATAATGACAATGCGCGCTTAGGTGAAAAGATGCATCATTGAGGCGGTTTATTTTAAACAAGCGACTGACGGTCATTCATTGCGTTGTGTGGCAAGGGTAGGACAAAATTTAACCACCCAATAGCACCCAACATCCAACAACTGAATTTTGCCGGATGTTTGTATCGAATTGACATTATGTTGTATACAAAGCCACCCAAACTAAGACTTTATTCCGGGCAATATTCAAATGGCAGCGCCCAGCACGACGACTGGTTTTGAATGGGCTTTCACCCCTTGTCAAGAAAGGTATTGTTTTCATCCATGGTTCAGGTACGACCTCTTAAGACGGAGTTTCGTTTCGGGGAGCGAAACTCTTCTAGATTGGTCGTAGTCAAGACACGCTTTACCCAATCAATAAAGACATGCTTTACAGTAAGACATGCTTTTACCCAATCAATCAATAGAAATTCGAATGTGACGATACCGGATAGATTAAGGCCATAATTAAAAAAAGTCATTTTCTCCCGAAGCAAGGCCAAATGCCTGAATAAATTCCAGACACCAACTTGACCAAACTTGAAGCATTTCAACATAAGACAATGATATGAATAAGAGTCATTAGTACTAACAAAGTTTCTTTTACGTCACTAAGGAATATTAGAAAAATCTGATCGTTTACATTTATTCGTTGTTGTTCCAGGAAGTTATCCAATTGGTCCAATCATTATGTAAGTACTTAGAGTGTTTTGGTCAGTCATAACAAAGTACAATCTCTATGTGGCCTAATCTCCCTCTTCACCCGCCTTGGTTCATGACATTTAGTCCAGAGAGAGTTAAGACCCTTCTGGAGCAAATCGTGCACTTTGTGATAGAAGTAAAACCTTTCGTACACGCTTAATATGGACCATAACCACCATTTCAAAACGGGACCCCAGCTGGATTCGAACTGTGGCGGACCATGTGGTTCATTTTCAAATGGCCGCCATTCTATTTTCAAAGTCTTATATACTCTGTTAATAACACCGATAGGAACTTTATTTTTTGTGTCTATACCTATGTTTCAGGTCAAGGAGAGGAATCCAAAGAATAAACATATCTTGTTGATTATCTGGACTTCAACATTTTAATTTCCAATATCGCCGCCAATTTGCACCTAAAAAATCGGGCACACTTTTATATATTGGTTTAAAAAAATGATATAGCCTGCTTGTGTGTCTTGTCTCTACCTAGTTTTAAAGACCAACATATCAAATATAACCAAATTATAACTCTAAACAATATCTGGTTATCCGTTTATTCCTCTACAAAAATGGCGACATTATGAGTTAAAATTTGCTTGCCCATTGCCTCTTAAACGGAAAAACCACTTATCAACCTAAGTGGTTTAGAGGCATTTGTTACATGTCGTCTATATTCTTAACAAGAGTACTGTGATTAGTGATGAAATCATTTTGAAAGAAACTATCTTCGACAGTGCTATAGTTCACATAAATCTTGGGCCGTGGTTGGGCGTCACCTATTTCCACCTAGGCTAAAAATCAACGTATAGGAGTATAATTATGCAGCTGATTGGATCATAAGAAGAGAAGTACAGTTATTCAGGGTGACGTCGCCACAGAGCTTGAACTATTTGAAGTTGCGCCTTCTGTAGGTTTCTATTTTTAAGTAATTGACTAAATAAAGATATGGTGGTAAGGTTGTTCAAATTCAATTAACATACAAACAATTACAAAATAATTTTAAAGTACCATTATATAACGAGAAAGGATAGTACATAAATATAACTAGAACCAGCTTTCGACCAATTTTAAATTTCCGTAAATCAAATTAAGATGATACACCTAGCACATTACATAATACTAACACAAAAATAAAAATATTAAAATCGCGTAAATTGTAAGATTATTTGTATATAGCTATTAAATTGAAAATTACAATATACAAAAATCCACAATAGTATGTATAATTCAATATGCATGGATTAAATGTTACTCTCTCAAAAAATTCAGTAACATATAAATCAAGGATACAAATTTTGGAAAGAATGGTAACAATGTTTTAAAGTTAAATTAAAAATAATATAAGGACCAGCCATGGTTAAAATATTTTACCTAGTTTCAACACCACATACAATACTTCAATCGTACAAATTAAAATATAAATTTAATCTATTTCCTGAATAGTACTTCGTTTTCAAACCGCGGGTAGGGGAGATTTTACCTTGCAGGTTTAGAAATGAGTAGGCCTAAGCTTTAATATAAACATAGATTTAGTCTAAACAGAGAATATGAATGGTATATATAATCATCATCATCATCATCAATCCTTGGCGCTGAGCAGGCGATTACAAGATTTATACATGCACATCGAATCTTTGGCAATGGTCTATAAAATGGTCTATAAATGATATTTAAGTTACAATGAATAACAAAAGGGACCCGCCATAGTTAAAATATTTTATTTACACAGTTTTTAAAAAAACATACTTCCCTCGTACAAAATTAAATGTAAGTAATTATATTCAGTCCTGAATAGTATCTTTCAAAACCGAGGTAGGGAGATTTTACTTCGCAGGTTTAGGAAAACGTGTAGGCCTAAGCTTAATATAAAATCGAATATGTATAAACAGAGGAATTGTGTGTAAAATAATTTAAAGGTACATTTTAAAAATAACAAAATTTATTGATTTTTTAGTTAAAATATTTTATTTACACAGTGTAAAACACATACTAGTAGAGTTAAGATAGCCAATGACCCCAAAAAAATTGCAAAACAGGTTTTTTGTCATTTCGGGTTAGTATAGGGTCAGCTTAACAATATATCAAAAGTTGCACAAAATCGAACTCCCCAGAAAGTTTTTTCAAAACATTGAACATAAAACAAAATGGTATGCCCTCCGGCATTTTGAAAAGCATAAATCCGAACATTTGGCACAATAAATGAGCTAAAAAGGACAAAAAGATGTCATTTCCTATAATTCTACCCTAACAAATTCCATTTTTTAAATGGGTTTTAAGAAAATTGAAGAAATCTCATACTTGACCTCTTAATCCAATAGGGCCGCCATCCGCCATGTTGGAAAGTATAAATTCTGTATCTTCTGGTACCGGATGGGCCCAAAACGAACAACAGGATGTCATTCATCTCTAGCATAAACAAATCCATTAAACTGGGTTTTATGAAGTGAGATACCATTTTGACTCTAAATCCCATATGCCTCCACCAACCTGTTTAAAAGTTACAAATTATTTGTCTCTGGTACCACATGGGCCAAAATGACAATTAGTGATTTTTTTTATTAATTGTTAGCTACTACGAAAATACATTAAGGTGGTTTTGTAAAGTGTGACGTCTTCAAAAGGGCCACTGTCCGCCATTTAAAAAAGTGAAACATAAATCCTCTTATTTAGCATCAGACAGATTACAATGGCAAATGAGGTGTAATTCTTCATTCCGGGCCGATACAAAAGTTATGAAAATAGGTTAGTTGGCTATTTGTCAATATTCGAAGCCATATCATTATTAGTGTTATTCAGCTATAAATCTATCACAATGTGTCATTATGTTGTTTACAGTGTAATTGTGAAATTTTGAAAGTAACAGAAAGTAACAATTCACATTATTAACATCAATCACCAAAAGTGGCCGAAACACTTGTGTGCAGGGTAGATGCGATCGACGACACTATTAACTAATACAATTTAGTCTTCAAGTTCATCAATCATCATCGTCTGAGACTGGTTCTTGGTCAGGTTTTCGGTGAAGGTCCCACAACTGTGTAAAAACTTTTTGGAAAGGTACATGTAGTGTAATGGATTCCAAAGACTCTGATTGCTTATCATTGAACAGGGACACCAGTGGGTTGCAGACTTCATCTTTCTATAGATCAGATCTATATTGGTAGTCAAATACTCTGGAACAAACTCGTAAAACAGGGTGGTTCCAGGAGGAATTGGAAGAAAACAGCGTTCTTGCCAGCACAATATTCTGAATAGTATGGCACCTGAAAATTGCCTTGGCAGATAGATACGATAGGGAGCCAAATGGCCATCACTGAATAAGTACTTTAGAAGCTTGATATCAAACACATATGTTTTCTCTTGTGTCTGTCAGAAAAAAAGTAAAAGGTATAAACAGCCCTATTCTGCATATTGGAGAAGTATCAACAGATCTTTGTCGTCTCCAATTTGGAATGTTGACCTACATTATGCCATGGTGAATTGCTGTTTTTGCTATATCAACATCTGCATTTCTTTTTTCCCAGCAAAAATTTTAGTTGATTGATATGTCTTCTACCTTATTAGATCCTAGTTCGCGGACGTTCATATCGCTGTCTTGTGTTTTGTTCACCAGTGTATCCATCAAAGACAAACGGATGCTTTGCCATAGCGTCAACTGTGTTGAAAGTCCAAATTCAGTATTGCAAACTATACTATGGGTGCTTCCCTCTGTCCATTCAAGAGATGTAAAAAAGAGAACCTACATCAACAACAGGGTGATCAGTCTTTGGCACTGTCACGGGGCCCAGCCGCCTCTGACGAGGACACATGTTAAATGGCCATCAGAAATTTGCTTTTTACCTGGCTACATAAAACAGGCTTGGCCTCATAAAAAACGGATGGCGGATATGGTGAAGTTTATGGCAAAGCACCTTAGGCCTACCTATGACAGTTCTCCAGCTTGTGATACCAAAACAGAATATTGAAACAGAGCTTGGTCATCAGTTACCTGACAGCCCAATTAGGTGCAAGGGTCTTGACTTTAGTTTCCATTGTAGCTCTATATAAGAAAAGTCAGCTTGTCCTTCCATTTCTTTGACTGTATCTTTGCCTAATGTGACAGATCTTGTACATTGACATCCTCACCAGCATTTATCCCTGTGGAAAATGTTTCTCAAGGCCTTTTCTCCTGTGAAGGGAAGACTTCTCAAACCCCTGAACCAATCAACAGTGAGATGGCTCCACCGTCTACAAAATATTTAGCTGCTGCTTCATACGCAGAGCAAATTGGTGGCATGCTGCCGAATGCACAAAATACTGCCACGTACGTAGCTATTAACAGAAGAGAGATTTTGATTATAGCAAAAATGGCAGTCGCCATGGCATAATTTAAGTAAAAATCCTAATGGGGGAAGACACAGATCTATAGATACTCTTTCATGATGCAGATGAGGGCTGTAATGACCTTTTACTTTGGTTGACAGAGAACAAGGGGAAAACATATGTGATAATATAAGCTTTTTGAAGCGCTTATTTCAGTGATAAACCATTCGACCTCGAATCTGCCGTTTGACCATGCATTTTAAGGTTTGGGTACTACTTTCAGGAATATTTGGGGCTGGCAAGAAGTCTATTTTCTTTCCCAAAGTAATTTCATGGCGACGTGTTACGAGCTTGTGCCAGAGTATTTTTATACTCCCAAATATGGATTTGAATCGATAGCAAGTGAAGGCTGCAATGCATTGGAACTCCCTGTTAAATGGTCAGAAATCGGAGTCTGTTTTATGGTAAAGGCATATACCAGGGCATTAACAGCAGAAGAAACAAACGTCTGTTAGAAACCACTGATGGGTGGCCGAGATAGCTGATTAACATCCTTTTTTTTTAGCAGGCCAGAGGATGAGTGCAGGAATTGCGCTCAGGAGGGCCATACCAGACGTGTATGGGCATTTGAAGGAATAAATGATCTCTGATGGATGACATGTTGCGCTTGGGGCCCAAATGCAAGTCATGAGATCGTACTGACGCTGGGACGAGGGTCTATCCTCTGAGTTTTAGCATCAGTTGGGCAAAGGAGTTCAGGAGGCCTCCAGATGAACATGCAGTGAAAGAGTGTGTTGTCCAAAGAGCTCTTCGGTGTAAAACTGAAAGATTTCCACCAAAAACCTCCGCCTCTGCAAAACTCCTCTGTAGGAGAAATATTTACAGCTCATGCAATGGATGTGCAGAATGATGGTCGAAATTCAACTGACTGGGGCTGGTACAAAGGGGAATTATTTCCCCTCATGAACAAGTCTTGCACCAGAGTTTCACCGGAAATGATCCGATGCAATGTTCTTCAGGATGAAATCACATGAAATGTATCGGCAGCAAGGAATGGAATGCACCAATACACAGTTGTGGACCATTCATGTAAAACATGGAACAAAATCCCAGATCATGATGTAAACGAAGACTAAAATAGTAATAGGTGGTCGATCTAGTCTGTTGCAATAAGTGTCTTTTGCCCACATGTTGGTGATGATTTGTGAATAATGTGAAACTATTTTTTGCTACCTTGAAGAATTACACAATTATTACTGTAAATAGTAAAACACCTAATTTGAAAATGAAGATGATTTATAGATGATAAAAAAATCAACATGGAACTACAAATTTTGGACAAATAGCCCACTAAAAATATCATTTTTATTCTAATAGATTTGTAATGCCGGATTATAGAAAATGACACCTATTTCATTGTAATGTCATCTGTCTGACTGATGCTATATAGGAGGATTTACTGTTTCCTTATTTTCAAATGGTGGACAGTGGCCATTTGAAGATGTCAAGTTGCTCTCAAAACAAACGTCGTAATGTATTTCTTATTCCTCACTTAATCAAAAATAACACAATTTGCCATTTTTCCATCATGGTGTCATAGAGAATAAAAGATTCATACTTTTCAACATGGCGGATGGCCAGCCATATTGGATTGTATTGTTTATTAGAGGCCAAGATGATATCTCAACTAATTAAAACACATTTAAATGGATTGTTATGCTAGATTAGTAGGAAATGCCATCTGTTTGTGTCATTTTTGCCCATCCGGCACCAGAAGATACAATAATTGGTACGTTCAACATGGCGGATGGCCGCCATATGGATTTTTGAGGGTTAAGATGACTCTAACTCATAAAACCCCATTTAAGGATTTGTTATTATGCTAGAATTAGTAGAAATGACATTTGTTTGCCCTTTAGCTATTTATTTGCCAGAGATATGGAGGATTTTGTTTTTCCAAAGGGGATGGCGGCCATTTTGTTTATTCATAGTTTGAACGCTTTCTGGGACTTTTTTTGCGCAACTTTGACCTATACTACCAGTACCCTAACTACCAGACAAATGCAAGACAACCTTCTGCTTGCAATTTTTTGGGTTACTGTGGGTACATGTCATATTTTATCCTACATACTTCAATCGTACAAAAATAAATATAAGTAATCTATTTCCGAATAGTATGCTTTTCCAACCGAGGTCGGAAGATTTTACTTCGGCAGTTAGGCAAACTGGTAGGCCTAAACTTAATATAAACAAGAATTATGTCTAAAACAGAGAATCTGAACGGTAAATATATTTAAATACATTAAAATAACAAATGGCCCGCCTAGGTTAAAATATTTTATTTACATAGTTTAAACACATACGCAAATCGACAAATTAAAATATCGATATTTTAAAAACGCAAATTTGCATGGGTAGCGCCATTGGATTGCGAATTTTATTGCGTTTCCTCCATTTTCCAGCGTAAGCACCGCCGGTCCTCACCCAATCATTAACTTTGCTTTACAGCGCGCCGTCGTAATTTATTTAAAACCTGCTTGATTTGCCAAGACCTTATGCTCACCGACAGTCGTCGCCCAATCACAACCTCGCCTTTACAGCGCGTCGTGCGTAATTTATTTAAACACTTGCTGATTTGCCGACGACCGGTATGTTATCACTCTATGGTGGTCGCACAGGACCCGCGCGCCGCGGGGTGAACGCATCGCCGTGCATGTCATGGGGGCGGCGAGCGCATAGGATACGGTGATCGTCCTTACCTGAGGAAGTGCCAGAGATAGAGGGGGAATGTACAAAACAAGACCGGTGTATAAGTTGTTATTGTCCGCCGAATTTCATAGTCCGCCTAGAAACAAAGCAAAGAAGGAATAAAAAGAAATCCAGGACAGAGGGGAAATGTAATTTGTAGAAGGGGCGAGATATAGAAAAAGAGACAGAAGAGAGGGGAAAAGATAGGAGGAGAGAAGAAGAGAGATGGTCGCGGGGGAGAGACGGAATGAGAGAGAAACATAATGCATCAGAAAATGAATTTGGGGAGGGGAGAGGAAGAATGGGCCAGGGAGAGACGGATGAGAGAGAAACGTATTTTAGGGGAAAAATGTTTAGGGATATAGAAAGGAAGGAAGCCAGAACGACAGACTAAAAGCAAAACGAGTAAAAACAGAAAAGGAATTTCAAAGCCAACCGAAAAGGGAAATTTGCAAAGAGGGGGAAATAAGAGAGGATAGGGAAAAGTATCTTCGGAAAGCCAAAGAGACAGATCGCATGCAAAAAGAGGAGAGAGAGTGAGAGAGGGGAGATGTGATCGAGATACAAGGAATGAGAGTAAAACAGAGAAGAGAGAGTGAAATAATAGAGAAATAATAATATGCAAAGAATAGTAAGAGAACGATAGAGAGGAACCTACTAAGAACAGGACAGACAAATAAAAGAAAGTAAAAAAACAATTGGGGCAAAATCAGAGGAATAAAAGAAGGACGAGCTGGAGACAGGTATGCTAGAGACAGGTGTATGTAATAGGTAATTGTGTACGTGTTTTTAGAGGGGAAAATAGTGAGGGATATATAACGCGAGAGAGAGAGAGAGGAGCGAGAGGAGAAATGGTCGAGAGATTAATAAATTAATTATCATTAATGTAATTTGTACAGGTGAAATTTTGAAACCCCCAGAGAGACGACATAAGCAAAACAACAGTAAAAACAGAAAAGGTTTCAAGAGAGGTAAAAGAAGCTGTGTGAGCAATTCCAAGAGACAGTCGCGCCACCAAATCATAGAGTTTACGTTTAAAATAACCTGGCAATTCCTTGCCAGTATTTTCCCCTAAAATGCATTTTAAAAATGGTCAATACCAAGTCAATTTATTGCGCTTTGGTTCAGTATACGGACACCACGGGTTAGGACAAGGGGCGTAGTTTTGAAAAGAAAAAGTTAAAAATATACGGAAAGTTTTACGGTTTCCTTGGTTAGAAAACGGTAACTACACGAGCTACAGGCTATACTGTATGATGGAAACTACGAGAAATTAAAAAGGTAAGAATGCAGAATGTTGTATCTCCGGGGCGTCCTAAACTTGAGGAGTTGTCACAATTATGCGTGTGGTTTCACCGATGTATTGAAGCTCTGTCGCCTATAGTGGTGTATGGTGTCACTTCTTCCGTGATCACTTCTGTTTTAGTGATCGCTTCTGTTTCAGTGATCGCCTCCATTTTCAGTGATCGCTCCCGTGCAATCACCTAGCGGGAGCCCGCGCAACGCGCGGGCCTCCCGCTATTAAGGATATATTTCAGTCCTGAATAGTACTTCTTTTCAAAACCGAGTATGAGATTTATACTCTGCCAGGTTTAGGCAAACTTGTAGGCCTAAGCTAATATATAATAGAATTATGTCTAAACAAAGAATATGAATGGTAAATATATTTAAAGTTAATTAAAATAACAATGGACCCGCTCATAGTAAAACCTTTTTATTTACACAGTTTAAACACATACTTCAATCGTACAAAATTAAATATAAAGTCTCTATTTCCTGAATTACTTAATTCTAAAACCGAGGTATGAGATTTACTTCTGTAGGTTAGGCAATATACACTTACCTTGAATGCGTGTACACTTCTTATCTCTATAAATCACACATGTGAACATTCAAGTTATGTTGTGGTAATATCCAATGTCATTCACGTCCCCACACTCGCACAGTGTTTTGCACATCAACCACGGTCTTCTTACATTTATACCTGTCCAGCTCGAAGTATGAAGTAGCGACGGGCGTCTATACAGTGTACCGACTTTCAGCGCGCGCGTACCAAAGCACAAGCGCACTACAACGGAAAGATGGCACTGGGTAAACGCGCGCGTCGTCACTTCATACTTCAAAAAGAAATATACACTTTCCTCGGCATCCTTTCGTAAATCCGCATTGATGATTGTGCGACAGGCTTCACCAGCGGTTGAAGAGTCATCACTCTCCATGATTCCGCAAAAGTGTGGAAACACTTTTATAGGCCGACTCAAAGTCCCCCTCTCCCCCTGGACATTGTTGAATCCTGAATTGTTTCTGCCCACCCTAGAAAGAGAAACAAGAACTAACATTGATTGGTGGGGATAGGAGGGGTGCATGGATAGAGAATGCCCCAAGCTTCCCAACTCAAGTTGACATGATGTCCTAATCTTTTAAGAGTAAGCGGCCAATAATCGGGTCAAAAGCAGCATCATTTCCAACACATTGGCTAAGAGTTCAGTTCATCTCCACGCGCATGGATGCTCCCCCAAGCCCACCCAAAGTCTGCCGGAACTTGTAACTTGGTGCATTCAATTTTGCTTGACCCATATATGACAATTCTCTACCTTTCTGATTAGATAGCCTCCGCCTTTCACTATTAGTCTACTTCTTAGCCTCCCCACGGTGATACATGAATCACTACTAACCTCTCATAATGGGAAGAACATTTCGGACATCATCTGTGGAGTCCTTCTTCGACAGTAGGCCTCATTTTTGGTACTCATTTTATGTGAAATATCTTTGTATTTAATGCCTTTTTTTAATGTGCAATATTATTGTAATGTACACTACATACTACACTATAAATGCACACTATACTAATGCTAAATAGTTGTATAATAGTGAAAACGTGAAAGTACATACTTACATTAACAACACTGGCATGATTGGATTAATAACATAGTTACCGACACAAAAGCAAGTCCATACAATATTTTGAACAAAGATATTATAGTGTAATTGCGGCCATATTAAACAACATGGCTGACACCAGATATCAAACTAATATTATGTTAGATTCCTTTGACTCTAAAACACGGTAATAGACACAAAAATCCAATCAATATTATTATTTTCAAAGAAAGTTATAAAGAGTATGTCATTTGGAGCAAGTTGGCGGCCATATTGGAAAACAAAATGACGGGAAAGGGGGGGAACGAAAAAAAAAGAGGGAGGGGAAAAACCCACAAGATATTTAAAATATAATGCATATTTTATTCCTTGACCTTGAAACATAGGTAAGACACAAAAATCAATTCGTATCGGTGTTTTAACGGAGATTGAGACTTTAAAATAAGAATACGGCCATTTTTAAAAATGACCGCCATGGTCGCCACAGGTCGAATCCAGCTGGGTCCCGTTTTTGAAATGTTTGAGTTTGGTCCAATGAATTGTGTGCCAAGTGTTACATTTCTATCACAAAGTGCACGATTTTTGTAATCCTCTGGACTACTTTATCCGTTCTTTGATTGACCCAAACAAAGGATCAATACGTGTTCTCAGACTTTCCTCAATCTATTCAATTGAATCTGGTAGGAAGCCTTTATAAATTCGATACCAAAAATTCATGTACATGGGTTTAAGCATTTTATCTGTTGAACAAGTTTGCGGCGTTTTCTTGATCTCAACACATCTCTCCACATGAATTCGTACCATCGACAATATGCGCTTACTGACAGGACTAAAAAAAAGCATACTATAAGTACCTGTAATTAAATTGTTAATTAATACACAATATTAGACTTCTTTGTGTCTCAGACCAAAATAGCCATCACAATGGCGGCCATTTTGTATTTATTCAAATTAAGCCGGAACCAAATGTCCTATGTTATTAGTATGTCAAATTGTGTCCACAGACCTTGAAAACATGGTATAGACACGGGAATTATTCTGCTACGAGTTTCAGAACTCAAGATATTAACATAAGCCCTCAAAGATCAAGATAGAAAAATATTACATGCAAATTAGGCATATTTCTACAACTCGTATTTCCTACGACTGTTAGTATATATTTTAGGTCACTTTTAAGCAAATGCCTTGTTCAAAACCTTTGATATGCAATTGTTTAAATTTTCTTGACGATCTCGCTAGTCTATGGTCCTGAATATCGATGTTAAATTAGGAAATCCTGAGCTTTAAATTAAACAAGCCGAACAGAACCTTTTCATTGAACTTTTTTTTAACATGTTTTTAATAACTTCCAGTGAAATTGGTAGAGTTTGAGGCATATTTTTCGATTGATCAGAAATGCATGCAACCATCAAGCTGATGAGACCGTCAGTTTGCTTGAACTACTGGCAATATGGTTATTATCCGCCGTATCCAACTCCTTGCTTTGCAATATCAATCATGTGCTGCTCTATTTAGCCAACGGAATATCACACCTGTCCAAATCTATATGGCAGTGTGATGAGATTTATAAATTTTAATAATTAAAAATAATGTTTAGAGTCGCCCAATCACCTCAATCCAAATTAGGATGATGTCATGGTCATCCTTGATCATTTAAAAGAGATGGGGCGGTAGTGTTCTTCTTATTATACAACATCTCTGTCAATACCTGCCAGGCCCCGTCGCCATGGGGGGGGGGGTTGTGGGGGGTGGAACACCCCCCCCCCCGAAAAGGCGATCCTCAAAAAAGAGAAGAAAGAAAAAGGGAATAGAGAGAGAAGGAACAGAGAAAGATAAGAGAAAAGAAAGAGGGAAGAGAATATAAAAGAAAGAAGAAATGGGAAGTAAGATGAAACCAAATGGAGAACGACATCAGAGCTCGTGAGATTGAACTCCATTCAGACTTAATAAATCCAAATATACAAAATATTTGGTTCTCCTCAAGCCAATTAGGTTTGTTCCAGCCTAACCAACGGTAATCATGAATTGTTAATGTGCAAACAGTACTGGTGATCAAAATGGGTAAAATAATTTGAGAAAGAGACAACACGAGGGGAAGCCATGGCCATTCCCCAAGTTTGGTTTCTATCAGTATAAGGGGAATTTTCAGTCGGGGAGTGAAGTGGTCAGAAAAAAATGGTAGGGATCGATTTCCTAGCCCCAGCACCATACATTATAGGTCTACTGAGCTTTAATTTGAATTATTACTATACTTAACCTTCAAAAATCCTTTCTAATAGTCTACAATCCAAGCGCTTCCGGGGGGCCCGCCCCCTGGACTCCGCCGGGGGCTCTGCTCATGCACACACATCCATTAAAGACATGGCGTAGACTATAAGTGTATATTCCTTCGGCGGTACAAGATTATACTGCCGTATCAGTGAGCAAAACTAGAACCAGTCTTTTCTTTGAATTGGTTACCATTTACCCATCAAAAAAGTGGGTTAATCTTGAAGGTGCTGAATAGCTGAAATCCAAGAATGCGAGAATTGCAGTCGGTGACTAGTGTCGGTGATGAGATCGATTTACACCCCGGCATACATTAACTTTATCAGGCTCCAATAGCGTAGGTTGTTGTGCGAACACCCTCCGATCAAACACGTTCAGACAAAAAAACGCACGTGTACATACTATGTAGTATTATGCAAATGAATGAATACATTTGTGTTTCTTCGTATGAGCTGCATATAAGTTGGGTAAATTGACTCATTGGTAAAAGACGGGCGTCGGTGTCTGTCGAAGTAATTATAAGTCCGCCGGGAATTCAGTCTATCTACAAACTGTAAAGAATAGGGCACTCGATTCAGTTGATTTTTTCCGCAACATTAGTTTCACGGCTTTATTCCGTGATAGTGTATGAGGCAAAATATGGCTCCCGTACTATAGCTGCTTTCACATCGGTATCGCGGTATGTGCTTTTAAGATTGTGGATAAAGAGTTCCTTAGCTAGCCATGGTTTTTTTTTTGACGGATTTGTGAATGATACAGGCAAGTGTAATGTATCCACAAAAAAAAATCGACTCGCTGCACTTGCCGGTTGACCAAATTTTGTTGATACATTAAATTTGAAGGGCCAACAGGGGCAAATACCTCAAAACTCGTACTTCACTTAGTATACAACATTGGTATAAAGCTCTGAATGACTCTGTGAAGCATCACACTACTGGAAAAACAACAGCTTTTAGACAAAATGTACCGACGGAAGGTAATTTACCGACGAACATTACTGTCGGGGGGAGGTGCCCCTTCCTCTTATGGCTACGCCTCTGTGATAAACTATTTGGTAATTATGAAAATGAAAATTGGATATTCTTAACATTTTTGGTGAAAAATTGCGTTTTCCCATATTCTACACTGTGTTTATGGAATTTGACAGGTTGCTGACATGCGCACTTTATGACGTCATTCTGACGTAATGATAGGCAATTGGTACTCATTTGATATCAAAGGAAAGAGGAGGGTCGTAGCTATCAATGAGTACTAAAAACAAGTGTCTATGATATTTCTGTCTTGTGGTAGGCATGTTGGTACTGCTCCCCGGATAGGGGTATGGTTGCATGCACCCCCAATCCATGAGATAAATATCACCCTGTACCTTACCTATACTACGTGAATAAAAAAAAATGTGCAACGGTTGCAGATGACCTTGACCTTGATAATGTCACTGAATCATAGATTTGTTGTTGTTTTAATAAAGCAAATCTAATCTACTTCCAAATGTTGAAAAAATTAAAGAAAACGATTAAAAAATGAGCCAGATATGACCAATTTGTAAGCACACCCCTTTTTCCTCCATTCCAATGGGATTTACACAGTTAAGCAAGAATAAGTCACGATATACGGGGCATAGCATTATGAAAGTAATGATGACCCATGCTATTTTGTTTAATTGATCTATGGATAGCCATAATCTCCTTCATTGATCTTCAAAAAGAATTTAATGTGCACACAAAATCTCACCCAATTAATCCTGATGTGTAAATGAAAAGGGTTTCAACACTACTACTACTGTAATCCATGTATAGATGCAAGTTATGCCAATTAAAAGGACTAAACTCTTGCAATATCCTAAACAATGGGAAGATCTTGTTTTCTTGCTCTGCAACAGGTGAATTGGTGTTTGGATTCGTCATATCAGTTGGCACATTGGTATAAATAAATTCATTGATTACTCCGTAGTTGAAATAATCAAGAAAATTTAGCATTAAGTTGACAAAGGCATCATGATATTGATATTGTACATTCTCACAAATACAAGTTTAATGTGTGTAAATCCCATAGGAATGGCGAAAGAAGGCTTACAAATTTGGTCATATCTGACTTATTATTTAATCGATTTCTTTCATTTTTTCAACATTTAGAAGTATATTAGATGTGTTTTATAAAAACAACAACAAATCTATGATATAGTGATTGCATGAAGGTCAAGATCATCTTTAATTCTTGCACATTTTTTTTGATTCACGTAGTACTCTGGTAGAAGTTTGTTTTTGAATGAAAAAGAGCGTAAATGTCAATTGACAATTACATCAAATCACTTGGTACCTGAAAAGGGTGTTTTTGCAAGGCCGAAAAAAAATTTAAAAGGCAATCACCCCCTTCTGTAGACGAGAGTTAAACGTCTTTAAAGATTATTTTTACTATAAAGTCTTCTAAATGAAATATCTTCCTAGTATAAACAGATACATTTAAAGGCTGACTCATAGATTTCCCGAGGAGGGTGCCCTCAATTTTCAAACAAATTGTGTTTTTCGCATATTCATAACGCTTGTCCATATACTAAATACTGTGAGAAATAGCTAAGTTCAAATCGAAGTCCTTCATATAGAAAATCGCAACTTTGTTATATATTTTCCGGATCCGGAAATTTAGTTATACACAGTGTCCTATGGCACTGTGTACTACACATAAATGTTTACTGCATGCAAACGAAAAATCCAATACATATCAAACTTTGGAATTGGGCATTTTAGGTGATTATCTTTAGTTGACTATTTTCAATAAATACACAAAATAATATATTTCAAAAATCTCTGAGTCAGACTTAAAAAGATGTTTTGTTATGTATTATAGTTCCATAACATCCCTTAACACTTAAGTGCCCAAGGGGGGTCCATAGTACCCAACATTTGATTTTTTGCGATTTCTCGGTTACGCAATCAAATTTTTCAAGGAGTTTTTTGCTAATTGTCTGATTTACGAATACGCTTCTCCTGATACTAAAAAAAAATAAATCCGCCCACGACTTCATTAGAATAATTAGGTTGGGTCCATTAAAGTAATTAAATCTTGGGATTTATTTGCTTAGATATATAACTTTGGAGGCAATTAATTAATAATTAATAATACTTAAATCAAATAACATTTTATATGCTGATGCATCAATTTTAATTTTGTCATGACCATGCTCTTAACTGTGTAAGTCTATGGGAAAACCAAGGTGATTTTGAAGTTTTTGAGAAAAATACAAGATGGTATAAATTTGGCTATATTTTGCAATGATTATTTTAATTGGTTATTCTAGAGTAGATATAATGATTTTTTTGGAGTTGCTGAGGATGGAAATGTGCGATCCACTCTTTTTCGGAGAGTGACAATTTCAATTGGCCATAGGTCATAGGTCAAAGTTCGGATTTTCATTTTATTGTGGATATGTGGTTCTTACGTGACCCCCATTTACTTGTGTTAGTGTCATGATCAAACTCTCTTGGGAAAGAGGCTATCTGGGTTGGGTCCCTAGGAACCCCCCCCCGGCACTAACGGATTTTTTTTTTGATTGGGCACTTAAGTGTTAAAGCCATTTTTGCCACATATAAAAAATGGACCAAAAATCACCAGCTGACCCATGCAGTAGTCATCTAGAGGGAAATTGCCCCTAGAATATAACAAGAAGAAAGAAAACGCTACCTCCCATTTGACTGCTCGTCAGTTATTCAGAAAGGACATTACTTAGGAATATATATATATATATACTATTATATTCATATATAGATATATATCATAATATATAGATAGTTATATCTATATATATATTATGATATATAGTTATGATATAGATTATATATATAGATATATATATATAAATTACAAAGTATAGACCTCTGGGAAAGCAACGTTACTCTCGAGTTCACGGATACCCTCACTTACGATCACGGGGGGTACCGATCTTCAGACGGATGAAGACTCACAGTCGTGTCTTGACCAGTAGACATGTATATATACCTGCCATGGTCACGAATGAGGCATTTCCAGCACTTGTCCGTACTTTTCCAAATAGTCGAGAGTGATCAAACACTACGAGTATGTGGGGGCGTACGGTAATATAAAAATCATAGTAAACCAGTGATTATTAAAGGTGACTAGCATTGGAATTAAGAGTGTCAATCCCATTACAGGTGAGAGCGTAAAATAAATTACATGTATGACCTCTGCGGCAACCGTTTTACTCTGAGTTTCACGTCACGGTTATACCTCATTACGATCCACTGGGTCCGATCTCGGACGGATGATGACTCACCCAGGTGTGTCTTGACAGTAGACATGATGATATACATGGCCATGTGTCACGACTGAGGCATTTGCCAGGATTGTCTGTACTTTTCCAAAAAATTAAGCGAGAGTGCTCAACCACGACGAGTAGTGGGGGCGTAATATATAACATCATGTAAACAGTCTTATCTTACAGGTGACTATCTTTTCTAATATCAACATAGTATTATTATATCTTTCCCTAACGTCTTAGAGGAAAATCTGAGATCACCGCAAAAGGGAGCTAGCGTTATTTTTTATAGGAAATTAGAATAAATTAGTTATGGTCCCCGGTGTCAGGGTCAGGGTTTATCGTATTGGTTGACATGGTGCAGGGGCACTCTATCATGTTTCGTTACCACCGAAGATAACTCTCCATCATCCCTGTAAAAAGCAGAAGTAAGAGTAATCGTGATTTAGTTCAAGGCATGTTGAGTGTACGTGTCATGGATAGCGGCACCGATCAGCTTAATCAGGTGAATAAATCCTGCCACCACCAAAAGACATTACCTCTCGTAGGAGGTTCTACAACCCTCGTGTTTCACCACAAACAACCTCTATTCAATCTCTGTGCTGTTTCGCTTTAATCAATATGTGCTTTATATCTTTTATTGCATTTATACTGTGAATTTCAGGATCAGGACCCCGGATGGAATGAATCTGTCAAGCAAGGCATCAGAGATAGAAATGTCTTTCTGTGTAAATGGACCAGTCTGAATATCTCCTCGTTTAAAGACCATGTATATCACTCTTTTCCTTTGTTAGGGTCTCGGACTAAATTGGCATGGGTGATACCTGATGGAAGAGAAGCAAACATTCTTGTTGAATGTTGACAAACCCACATATTCCTAGACCACGATGATCGTATAAGGCGTGTTCTGAAGCTCAACTGAATTAAAAGTTCGGTCTAGATTGTGGTTGCTTGTGAAACATTACAAAAGCTTGGACCGAGCTTGAAACACTCATCTTACCATGGATATCATCAGCTTCACAAGAAAGACATGAAAGCAATTGCTGCCCTTCTGAAACACGCAGATTTTGACAGCTTCATTAACCGTGCCGATATACTTCGAGGTGGTATCAACCCAACTACATTACAATTTTTGCCTAAGACAGCATTTTCACACGAGAAGGACGGGACGACTTGTGGTATCTTCCTATCTGGCAGGAATGAAATTCTAGAGTTTCTTAACCGGGGATGATTATTCCGTGCTACCAGACAATCTCAGCAAAGGGGAGTCAAAATCGGGGTATTCCCAAGGTCAACCCAAGCGTTTTGTTGATCCCGAATATCGCACCGCTTGGTTGGGAGGGAAATCGGTATGAATGAAATGCACGTCAAAATATCTGGTAGGCGTGTTTTTGCCATTACCGGGTTTACCGTTCCCGGGAATTGCCCAGTGGATGTTTTCCACGTATTTACGCAGATGCTTGCACGCTATGACGCTGAAATGATTATCGGTAGGACTCCCAAGAGTTGTGGGGCTGACACTATTGGCTATGGTGAGTTGAGTTGCATAGCTTTCAATACCAAGGTTTCTCATTTTAATTTTACATCGACAAGTTGAATCTTGAATTTAGATTTAAGATGTATTTTATAAAGATATTTCGTGCATTAAAAATAACGAGCGGCACTCTCCTTTGAAAAAAAAAAATAACACGAGGATTACAAAGACATGTATTTTGTGCTATTATGTTTAACACAAAAAAAAATAAAATACCACTTTGGCCAGTTTCCATGGACGTTCGAGAAACCTAAAGGTTGTAAGGTGATAGAATCTTGTAGGATTAACTGTTTTCAAGAAAAGAATAATCATTGCATTGAACTATCATATATTATTTTCAAACAGTGAAAAGCACCAGAAATTAATGGTGTGGGGAAATAGGCAATCTCACTCTCAGGGGGGACAGATCATGAAGATCATGTAAATTTTGGGAATTTTACTGCTGAAACCAAGGGGACGAAGCTCAAGTCTCTCTTGGGACAAAATGTGCGGACAACGCTGTACGGGCAATTATGTTCTTCTCGTCATGGTTATGAAGCAGCACGCTCTAATGTGTTGAATTGGTGAGCAGCCACTGTTGGTGTTGGTCGGTTGGAGAGGTCTATATCCAATGGTGGGCGAAAGGTAGGCACTCACTGAAGGAATGTGATCTGCAGTCTCTGATGGTGAGCCACATTGGCAGACTGGATATGGTCGCAGCCCTCATCGGTGCCTCTTGCTGTTGAAAAGACCGACTCCTGTGCGACTTCTGTTCAAGGTGACCCATTCCGTGCGTAGAAGATTGCTACCAGGTGGGAGATCTGTCAAAGGTGTGATAAGTGAATTGGTCTGGTCTTGCGGTATCTAGCAGACAGTGATCTACGTCTGTAGATGGTGAGAGGGAGAGGAGCGCAGTATTATGTTAGCAGGTGTTGTTGTCCAAAGAGCCTTGTTCACTAGGTTTATGTGTGTGATGTTCTCCGGAAGCACTGCAAGTGCAATGACTGAAAGCATGGTAGAATCTCAGATGGGTGGACGAATGCAGCCAAAATAATGGTTCGCATTTAGTCTGTTGAATACTGGGAAAAGCCTATTGCACCATGTGCTGAGACGGCAATAAGCAGCACTTCGAGCAGAGCCAGTGAAGGAATAGCACCATAAAGATCCAGTAAGGGCGGCACGAAGGGTGTGCCTCGAAGAACGCCTTTGCACATGTCCTACGGATAGGGATCCTGCCCGATACGGAAGCTGACGATCAAGCTCACTCCACATAAGTTGGTTGTAGAGATTGTGTCGGCAGAGGCGTATTCCATTTGAGGTTGATTGTGGAGATGGTGATGAGCCTTTTTGGTTTTGTTAAGATGTGAAAGCAGTAGCGGTGGTCTTGGCTTATCTCGCTTGCGGTCTCACAGGTATTGAGATAGCTAAAAGTAGGGCAAGATCTGCAGTAGGCCGGGCCAGGATCATCATCTGAAGGAGTTGAAGGAAAAAACACATAGTAATGATATATTGGGCGGTGGCGTTAGTTCTTGGGGTTGTCAACAGGCTTGGTTGGTTTTTGGGGAGTGCGATGATTAGTAGCCCTCCTCCAGAACTTGGGTAAGGACTGGTTGGTTAAGGCAACAAGTTTAGAACTCCTGAGCCATTCAAGACATCGTGGGCCACCCGTGCATCAAGAACGCGCTAGTATATGATAGGCCACTGTTGCTTTCTCTACTCTTTAGTTGGCTGATAGCAGAAAGTAAGCGCATCTAGTGAGAAGGGTGTTGTCAAAGTGACCCGTCCACGCCAGGGCCTCGACAAGTTTGATCTCATTTTAAAAGAGCGAGTGTGATCCTATCAATATCGATTACGAGGAGTTGCTCAGCAGTTGAGTTGGCAGACGCAGGACATTCCGATGGTTTGGAAACTCTGTAGGTGAGGCGATTCCTGGTCTTCCCGCCTTTCAATGAGAATGTCTTGGAAGTTTGTTTTCAATGGAAAACTCTGTTGATCCGGGCTAGTCGAAACTGGGCCCAACCCAAAAGGTTTTTCAAGTGTCTCAGATAAATGGGAACCATACTCCTGGACCAGACCCCCAACTTACACAACTAAAATATCATGAAAGCTGGAAATTCTAAAAAGAATCGTCAAATCCGTTGGAGAACTTTGAAACTTAATGTTGTTGGCCAAACAAATTCTTGTTTACATAGTTTTTTGGGGGGAGGGGTGACAGTCTGTATATGGCAGATTGCCGATGAAAGTGTTTCGCATATTTGTACATATTTCTGATCCTGTTTTTGTTTGGATAGTGTTTCGTGTTTAATGTTTACGTGAACTTTCTTATACATGTTGTAGAATTAGTAATAGTAGAAAAAAAATAAAACAAACGTGTGTTTAATATAAAGGGTTGCCGCAGATGATATGCAAACGTTAACACGCCTGATAAAATTTTGGGCAAATTGATTTTTTGTTGAAAAGAATCGATCGCACTGATACCATATACTGTGTGTGCATAACGTTCGAATTTTTTTAACAACTTCAACTCCAATCTGTTTTTCGCACATTTTGACATAAAAACTAATGTTATGACGTCTCGTGGAAGCCTAAGTCAGAAATACCTTTCAAACACAAATAAATGAGCTTGTGCACAAGTTGATCTGATTTTATATAATAGAAACAGATTTTAATGATCTTACTGTTTGGTCAAGCTTTGTATGTCCAAAACAAAAGTACATCAATCAAAATCACACAAAATTACACACAATTTATATAACTGATATAATTATTGTTCTCAAGAATGTCCACTAATGTCCAGCAAGAAGCGTTTAGTTCAACGATGATATGCCACAGCGAAGACTTCAAAAAATGGACAGCGCACAAGTTCATACAAAAAATCCTCAGGTATTATATTCCAAGGGGGGGAATCATTTCAGTCCTGAAGGTAATCTTTGTCCAGCAGTCAAGACGACAAGGTTAAATTAAGTCCCACGATGATAATAAATCCACCGTATATCAGTCCAAGATAATCACCAGGATTTCTATCGTGTCAACAATTTTGAACTCTTATTTTGAATTCACAGCACGTTGGTTCAAAGACGACAGTAGAATAATTACAAAACTCTGCTCACTGGAATTATGAATCCTGGCACTGTGTGGGGCATATATCTACCATTATTTTTTTTTTTTGTGTTGTAGATAAATTCTAGCTTAACCATACTGCAAAGCTGTTTGCAAATGCTGACGCGGCGAATTCTACTCAAATCTCAAATTATACATGACTCACAAAGTCCCCATGTCTACAATAATAAGACATTACACAGCATCAGCATAACTAACTTGCACTCGCGACCAAAAACATTTCGGAATTTCATCACCCGAATACATCTTTATATATATAATTTTATGGGGGAATTCCCAGATCTTGCAATGTTATAATCTTTTAATCATAAACAAGCTTCTAATTTTAGCATCCTTGGGGAATCCCCACTTCCCCTATTGTGCAATCTAACAGTGGCCTAGCAAAACAAACTGGGTATTTCCCT
Source organism: Ophioderma brevispina (assembly GCA_023653785.1). Lineage (NCBI taxonomy): Eukaryota > Metazoa > Echinodermata > Ophiuroidea > Amphilepidida > Ophiodermatidae > Ophioderma > Ophioderma brevispina. Next base: position 25,046 of record JAMKCH010085400.1, read on the forward strand.
TTCGTCTCTTTTATAGTAAACAAATACTTTTCCCGTGAGAAATCTCTTCTCAAATAAAATTGAGAAAATAAATTTTTAAAAGTTTAATCGAAAAAGGGAGGCTATATAACCTACAAAGTCATGTAGTCAGGATTTGATAAACAGACCTTTTTAATATTTTTACATAGGCACTTTACTATTGACTATTTAAGCATCAAGGTAAAACCATTTTTCTGAATAGTTCAGTTCATTGTTGATATTTTGAATGGTCATCCCCGTATTCCGACGACTTTCCACATTGAAACGTTTTGAAAATAACTATAAGCCTAAAGGAAAAATTAGCTGATCTTACACAACTACAACTTTAACTGTTAAATGCAGAAGAAGCCTATTACAAATTTTACTTGCTTTAATTTAATGTAGAATTGTCATTAAGTGCAGTGTGAATCGCTAATTTTGCAAATTGACTTACCAAAAAATTACAAAATGCATCAGAAGAAACAGCAACTATATCACTTTAGAATCGCATAAGTTAAAATTCAAATGGGGTTTCCTAACTTTAACCACTCACACACCCAGATTTAGTTCAACCTCGAGTAAAGCATAATGTTGGTAACACCGAAGCTCATGGTCCGCACCATGAACTGCCAGATAGGACGGAAGAATAAGACACAAACAGGTTGTTTGCAGGGCGGGTCCCCTGAGTTTCGACTGGTCATACCCCATATTTTTTTTTTTCGTGCGTGTGTCAAATGTGTATGCGCCATGTCATTACCAGTCAGCACATATAACTTAGCAACTTAATGGATGACTGAGGAGACTACTGTACCTATTTAACTGTGAATTTTATGGCAGGGCGCAAGACAGACCGAAATGCAAGTTAAATGTAATAAATTTGCTTCACCTCACTTAGAAGTTAAACCAACTTTCAACAATACCACCAAGACCTGAGCACGTCAGCATATAGTAAGCTTGTGCACTCGATCTGTTTACTGGTTTAGCATTCGAATTTATCTGTATAACTGTCCCATCTTACGTGCCAAATCAGTTACCATTGTTGTAAGTTGTCTACATGCCTGGACACTGCATAGTGCACCGGGAGTCACCCAACTGTCCTCCATCATCCATGTTCTTCTGTACAAAATGAGAAGTTGGTACAAGGCACCTGTAAAAATAAATATCCAAACAACCAGCCAGTATTAACTCGTGTTTAATCACTTGTGTTTAAGTACTTTCCAAGTACTTTTTTCGGAGCTCTCTACAAACATTTTGTCTGTGTGAACAAATAAAGTGAACTGTGATATTTGACTGGCGCGGAAATGCACCTCACCGAAAAAAAACCCGAGTGTAAAACACCTGTGAATTCCAACGTTGTTGCAAACATTCCGCGGCCAGACAAACCGCCGCCATATGCGCACCCTCGATATTGGGTCAAAGCATCCCAATACACGTGTCTGAAAGCTTTATCATACCGATATAAAGTCGGCATACAAATACAATTACCTACGAATACAATTGAAAGTCTATGTAGCAAAATGTTACGAATACAATATTAATTGCATCAGGGCGGTATTGTAACACAACACATTGTATGGCAATACCCATATTGGTTTGTATAGACTAAGCCCGTTGAGTTTGCTTTCAAATGAAATATCAATGAAAAATGTGGATTGGGCATATGTTTGCTTGGCGTAACGGACAAAAAATATCAGGGTCGGTCGGTCGGATTTTTTAATTTTTTTTTAGATGTTCTAAATGTTTTACTATTTAAATCTTTTTTCAATGACATAGCAAAGATCTTTCATTTTACTTGTTGTAGTTGCGTTTTTCGTCTTTGTGTTGGTAATTTTTTTTAAATTGTGGATGAAAATAAATGGGTCGGTCCGCAGAATTTTTTTTATTTTGTGCTAATTTGCATAAAAACTTTCGAGTCGGCAGGCTTTTAGGGTCGTTCGGGTTATTCCAAACAAACATTTCTTATGCCTTAGCCTATGCAATGCAATGCAAAGCTGAATGAGGTCAATTTGGTGGTGAAAATATGTACGGAAATAGATGTATATTTACATGAAAAGCCAAATTTGAGGAAAATAAGAAGGGAGAAAACACATGAATATGTCCGATATTATATGTGTAATTTTTGCAAACTGTTTTCTGGGTAACTGTTTTAGAGTTGATGTATTTGTCGGTATAAATTTTAGTGCATTAATTAGAGTTGCCTACGAATACAATGGAGAATTACGCCCATTCCATTGTCGGATCCTGGTATAACGATTATTGTAAATACATAACCCGGGAGCTAGCAGACATTTGTAACACATCTCAAGTACAAAAGGTTTGAGTGATTAAATATGTTGACAGACTGACAGGGACCCCTGAAACGTGATTCTTAAGTGCAGCAAATGGTACCTTAAGGAGAGGGGGTCAAGACAAAGTTTGTACAGGGGTCAAATTTTTAAATTGATCCAATCATGTTGAAAAGTATACCATGTTATTTGTCTAACCACAAGGATTTAGTAAAGGTATAGTTTGTACTATATACAACATAAGTTTAAGAGTTATAGGCTAAAACAACAAAACTCAATAAAAAGGCCAATTTTAGTTGTACAGGGGTCAAATTTTAAAGTTGCTCCGATTTGGATAAAATGGTGCAAATTATTGATGGAGTTCATATGATTCAAATAAGAAATAGTTTTGACTGTCTAAAATGCTTAGTTACTGATGTAGGGGGCACAGAATGCCAACGTCCATTGCATTCAATGCGGCTCGACCTTGTTTCCCCCTACTTTCTTAAGCAAGCATTTGAGACACTCAAAACTATTCCTTATTTTGATCTTATGAGCCCCACCAATAATTTGCACCATTTTGTATCCAAATCGGAGCAACTTGATTTTTGCTGTTTTTAGCCTATAACTCTTAAACTTTACGTTGTAGATAGTACAAACTACACCTTACCTGAACCCTTGTGGTTAGACAAATAACAATATGGTATACTTTTCAGCAACATTGGATCAATTTAAAATGTTGACCCCTGTACAAACTTTGTCTTTGCCCCCTCTCCTTAAGGCACCATCTGTGGCACTTAAGAATTATGTTTCAGGGGTCTCTGTCAGTCTGTCTACATATTTAATCACTCAAACCTTTTGTACTATACTTGAGATGTGTTACAAATGTCTAGCTCCGGGGCTAACAGGACTACACGACGTAACGGTTTGAAGCAATTATTATACATTTTGCCGAAACCAGGTTTTGTGTTCGAGCCTTTGTGTATTATTCGAACTCTCATGCAAAGGGTGGTCCCTGATATTTTTGGAGTAAATTTGCACGAAGAAAAGCATTCATTTTCCCAGTTAATTAGAAAATAAAGATTAGATTCGATTGCGATGCCTACAAACTGTAATTGTTGCCTACGAATACTGTCGTGTTACTTACAAATATAGTTGGCACAAAAAGTATCTCGGTATGTTTTTCGATCAGTATTGTGCCAAAGTCCGATAATTTTGAAAGTTTTAAAGATATACATTTTGTTGCCTAGATCTTGCACTTTCATTCAACACCTTGCTTGTAAAAAGTGCAAAAATGGCTGAGATAGAACACCTGAAAAACGTAAAACCCCAAAACCAAAAGTTGCAGTTTTAAGGAGTTTTCAATAGGCATTGCAGTGTACTGCGACACCAACACGCTGACCAAGTGAAACTGGCCTAAGTGGTATTTTATCCTTTGTGTTCAATTGATAATATCTCCGGTTTGGGTCCATCAAATTGGATGGATGGAACAAAAACGAGAATTAGCTTAGAAACTGGTCTAACAAATTAAATCAAAATATCTAACAGAAATGCACAGTTTATATTTTTAATAATTTTTAGATTGTATAATTCATTTTGGGACAGTCTGTATTATTGTGTTGTGGCCACATATAACATTTGAAAAACCAAAAACTGCAACCTTTTGTTTGGAGGGTTTAGGTCTTTCAGTTCAGGAGGCCGTTCTATCGGAAGCCATAAAATCAAGGCAACTGTGTTGCACAATTTTCCCCCTCGTATTGAGAGTTTAAATCTGATTTTTAACAACCAGAGCTTGTATTAACTCAGGTGTTCTAGCTTATGATACCTTTGCTGACTAATATTTTCTTTTCAGACGACAAAAGACGTAATAGCCGAAGGATATGACCCGCATCTCTCTCTCAGATTCGGAGAGAAGAGGTTTGCTGCTCGACCAGCGAATATGGAAATTCAGGACGACCTGCGAGACCCAGACAATATTAGAACCGACGAACAGTTTATCTACCTGGCTAGGAAAATTGAGGATATTAAATATTCGTACTGGTTTTATGACAAATGTTGGTAACAATTTCTTCTCAATCAAAAGACTCTTGAAAACGTTTCTAATTTCCAAATTTATATCATCATGATTCGTGGTGTACATTTGTTTTGCTTTGTTTGAAAGGCTGTTCTCCTGAGTTAAGGGGGGGGGGGTCACATGCCAATTTTGGAGAAAAAAAAATATGGTATCATTCACTGGTCTGAGATATTTTAATTTTGTTTTGCAGAATTAAAATTTTCAAATGCGTTTTACCTAGTTCTAAATGGATACTCGTTTCTCGAGAAATGATGGGGTAAAGTTGACAAGTGCATTCAAGCGTTATTAAACTTTAGCAATAACGCATCATTCCTACACTTTTATATGTAATGTATTTCAAATGGCTATAATATCTATGAAGATTTTTTTTTAATCTTGTGCACCAACTAACACGTTAATTTTTGATGAACAATTTCGAAAATTAAATTTCAGTTTTTAAAAAAATAATAATGACTGCATTTTTAGGAAAGAGTTCAATATGTACCCCTTTTAACACTTTACAGGAAACAAATTACTTTTTATTTATGGCCTTACACTAACAAATACCATAACCCTAAGGCTAAAAAATAAAAAAGAATTCGTTACATGTAGAACTTTGAAGTGGGTCGGTACATATGGAACTCTTGCCCATTTTTATGTATTTTGTTGTAGTTGTTTCTCACACTGCGATTTTAAGCAAATTTATTACAAAATTAATATCTCGGTCAAACGTGCATCAATCTCCATCCAAAACGCCCTTAATGTAGCTAAACTTGAAAATAATTTACCATAGCTTTCTACAGTGAATCGCTACATTATGAATATAAAATATTATGGCACCAATGGCCTACTATACTTTCAAAAAATTTTTCGATTAATAATCAAAATTTACTTTATGTCAATAGGTATGCATTATGAAACTCATTCTCACAGTAATTAATTCCATTATTGTTATTACTATTATTATTTTGCCATGGAACTTCCGTTAGTGCCTAAGGGGGAGGCTTCCAGGTGCCCGTTCTAATTAACACAAAAATACGACGCCCGCGCTATGGATTTGGTTTGTTTTTTCGTCGGTGCACGCACAATCCAACATTACATTTCTTTTAGGGGAGGTTTCTGATTGTTTTGATCTCCATTGTATTTTCACAACATGCTCATTTCTGCATGTGTCTTGTTTTAGTGTTTTCGTCTGAAAACTACTCAAATAATATGAATGGTAATTAGTAATTTGTGTGTTAAGTAAGTAATTCGATGTAAAAATATGATTTACACTATTTTGACTTTTTAACCCTCGTCTACCGAAGGGTTTTTTTGCTAAAACCCCCCTTTTTGGTGCAAAATTATTTAATGTAATTGTCAATTGACATGTTTCGCTCCTTTTCATCCAAAAACAAACATCCACCGGGGTATAGGTAGGATACAGGGCGATCCCAAAGTGATGGATAGGGGAGTGGCAATCACCCCTTCGGAAGAGAAGTACCAACATGCCTAGGATGCCTAGGATGACACTGAAGTATCACAGACACTTGATTTTGGTACTAATAGATAGCTATGGTCCTCCTCTTTCCATTGATACCAAAATGAGTACCGACATGCCTAGCATTACGTCACAATGACGTCATAAAGTTCGCATATCGGCAAAACTGCCAATTTCCATGACACATCAGTGTAGAAATAAGGGGAAAATTCAATTATCTCGCCAAAAAAGGTTTAGTAATGATCAGAGTTTCATGTCGGTGTTTACTCTACTTTCACACTTGAGGGGAAATGACTGGTTGATATATGAAGCATTTTATGTTTAATAACGAACGATGTTTGAGGTCACTAAAATGGCAAAATATCAATTTTCCACCCCGATGTCAATATTTTCCTTTACTTTCCTCAACTATGGCGTCAGAGTGCGTCATAATGGGGATGTTGTTACTTTTTTGGTACCAATGGAATAAAAAAAATGAAGAAACTCAAGCTATCCTTTGGTACCAAATTCAGGATTGGATGTTCATAACGAAATACCGGGGTGGTAACCCCCCCCCCCCTTCCGGGAGTTTTGTTACAAAAAGTGGCTCAGGTAAAGCCCTACATAAGTATACCGCACGCCCTTATAAATGGACCATAACACAAGAACGAAAAAGACGTTGTTTATGTGCAATTCACGAGGAACTACGATTTGTTGACACCTATAATATTAAAAAATTTAAAAAAAAAATATCATCGGGTGGACAATTCAAAAGTTGCACATTTACGAGAAAACTGTACAAAAATCTCTGAATAAACCGTTAAAAATCACGCCGGTAATTATTTCTCTATCGTGATGTCCTTTGCAATAAAAAAAAAACCACGCTCGGCTTCAGCCAATCACGACCTTGTATTCAGTACAATTACCCAACGATTCGACGCAAACGCCAATTAGGCCAAGCCAATTCGTTCCACAAGATCAAAAGGCCGATATCGACCCTCTGGACATTTCCACCTCTTTTGGACGCTTCTACCTTTCTGTTATTATTCGCCACATTTATACTTAATACTCACCTATATATCAATAAAAAGAAATGAGAAGGATAAAATAAGGTACGCTAGACGCTGGGAGTGAGACACTAGCTATATCCCCCCCCAATCAATAACAAATCTGGCAACATGATACCTGCGCGTAAAACAAAATCTTACGTAATTGGCCTACATTCTGCTTTACTTCAAACTAAAAATGATTTATTTTGTTTTTGAGACTGCTTTCTAAGTTTTCCAAGTTAAACGCGACGCATCATTTATACAAAAAATCTTAATTTGTGGCAACGTGTCATGGAGAAAAAAATCGTTTTTTTGGCAAAAGTAGAGCAACGTTTAGTTCATAATGTAATCTACATGAAATCAATTATTTGTATTAAGCAAGTTGGGCAAAAGTATTATGACAAAGTCTATCAATTAGTACGTAAATGAGCTAATTATTGTTTTTTGCCTTGTTGACACATTTATGAATGGCAAAGAATAATCATTATAATTACCATGATAAAATTCTATTTTATGAAAATATTAATCTTAAAAAAAACACTATAGGCGATTGCTGTTTATAAAGTGATAAAGAAATGTGAACTTTTTTTCGGTTGTTATGACAAGCACTGAAAGAACAAAACATTTTTTCTAGCTTAAGTGTCTGCTAACCCCGTTTTATATTTTGTTTTTGAACCATCGGCGCGATCAATCCGAGTCAAGATCAGAGATGCTAGGCTATGGCAACTCTACATAATGTCGCACCATTTTTTTTAGATACTCTTCTTTATTTATTCTTTTCTAACGTTTTAAAGTCAACAACACATTGACCCAAGGTTAGAGAGGGCATGATATTTTAAACTTACCCCATGTGGAAGGGTCATAAGGCCAACAAAATCAAGGTTTGTTTTCCAGTATCAAAACTCTAAATTCGCTTTTTATTTTTTTAAATGATTTTTCCCCAGAAATGGATCAAATCAATCAAATGGCCAGTCAAACAGTTGCAAATCATCATTTGACTGTCAAGTTATCAGTTTATAAAAAGAATTATCGATTTGGGATATTTTACATGTTTTTTTTTAATGAGTTTCTATCTCTGAGGCACTTAAGTCTAAAAAGTGCAAATTTTCTCAGTAATCAAATTAAAAACACGCAGTAAAATGGCTCCAAAATCAAAAATGCGAGTGGCCTAACTGGAAAGCAAACTTTTTTTTTCTTTTTCTTTTCTTTTTTTTTTGCCTAATACAACAATACTACTTGCCTCTAAAACGAAAATAAACGAAAAAAAAAGAGCTTTCAATTTTGGGAGGGCGAAATTGAATTTTTATTTGTTGTCAACAATGCCATTTTCGTAACCGCCGCCTTGCACAAATATGAAATCCTTTTAAACTATTTAGTTTTTGTCCCAAATCCAAGATCCAAATTATTTTACATATTAGAAGAGATTAGGTTTATTTATCTGTTATAAATTATTGTAAATAGTCTTGTGGTCCCGGGGGTTTAAGTTTAATTTTTTTCCTTGACCATGCATGGGTATGGGGGGGGGTCTGGGCTGGAGCCCAGAACTAATTATCTCATTAACTCATCACGGTATTTCTCATGGGGTTAATTTTTAGCAGCTGAACCATTTTTGGCAGTCTATTGTCCTTATTTTGGAACCCGTTTAGGGCACTCTATATTAATGTGTGTGTAATTAGACCTCTCAGGGTCTGTGGTAAAAAACACTGTTAATGAGACTACATTCTCTGAAGTCAAGGCGGTCGAGTGGTATTTTGAATTTTGTTAAATCAGTGAACAAGCTGCTGTTTCTTATGAGGGCGTATGGGTGGCCATTGGCGTCAAAAAATTTGGCAGTGGCAGTATTAAATTATGGCCCAGGGTGCAGTTAGGCCCAGCCTGATTTTTTTTTTTTAGGTTTTATTTTTTTTTGTTTTGTATTACATTGGATTGATCCTGTTTGTGAGTGCAGTTTCAATACATAAATAAGTTTTATGTTATAAATAATAAGTTTTATGTTATAAAAAATAAGTTTTTATGTTTTATGTTTGATGATTTATGTTAAAGTATCATTTCACGTTTAGTTCAGTTTTTGAGTCATGTTTTACAATACATTAGGTGTTCCATTGGCTCCAGATAAATCTGTGGTCCGTCACTAAAATCACATATTAGGTTTAGAACATATATTCCATCAATCAATTGTTGCTATTCCTTTATCTAAGTTAGTTTACATCAAATCAAGTTGAAAATTTGTTGAATCATCAAATAACGGTTATGGTTTGCAATCTGGATTGGCTTCGTTATCTTTTGTGTGTCAGTGCGGTATCTCCAGGAAGAGCCTTTTGTGCGACGCCCTAATTGATTTAAACATGCGGTTTATAGAAGCTTGGTTTAAAATTCAATTTATCTGCAAGGGTGCAACCGGCGATTTAGAACTGTGGATTTATTTCTAGAACATTTCACAATGCTCTGCTTTTTTTTTTTTTCCAGTCAGGCATGGGTAGACGAACAGGATATTCAGGTATTTACTGATGCTAGCGGGGAATTGGGTTTTTGATGTTTTTTTAAATGTGAAATTGGTTTCAGGGCAGGTGGCCTAATGGCTTCTCCATTCATTTCCATTGGCTGGCTTGAATTTTTTCCATTGTAGCAGCAGATCGTGGTATGGGGGGATCAATTACGGGGTAAAATAAAATTGATAAGCCGTTTCTGAATAATGTTGCGGGGTTTTCGATAATTAATAGGCAGTCTTCAAATTGTCCTAAAATTATGAGGCTTGTCAATTTTTTCGTGTTGCATGTTTAAACTAAATGTAGCTTTTTGTGCTAAGCACATTGCATGCAAACAAATACATAGCTGAATGCTCTTTCACCGCTTCCAGATGGTTCTTTTTCGGGAAGCATCACCAATCACGACGCCAAGAGCACGCCAAGTGCCAGATTTTCTTTGGCATCTCTAGAAAATAGTTCTCATCGATTGTTTACCAACTGCTTCATTAGCGCCTGCAACCATGGGTATCGTACAGGAAATGTTTAGTCAAATTTCTAATTTTTTATGCAGCCTTTTTTTCAATTGGTCATAGTTTGGCCCATTTTTCAGAATCACGTTTTAGCATTCATTTCGTTTTTGTCTTGAAGGTATGCACTTCTTCTACTTCTATCAATGTGCATATTTCTGCCCTGTCCCTTTGCCCACCAATTACGTGATGGGTTTTGATCCTACAGACATTTTTTTGGTTAAAAATTAAAAGAGGGCTGCAAAAGACTCACCCACGTTTTTGATTCCCGGCTTTTCCATTAGCCCTCTCTTATTGGCCTGGATTGGCTATCTGTTGCCATCTCTTTGTAACTCCTCTTATGAAGTTTTGCCTTGTGTTCAAATCAGCTTTTCTGTTGGCCTTTTTTGGTTTCTTAAGGGATAGGTGAATTACGACACCAAGAAAGTCGGTAATTTTTCGAGAGTTTTTGGCGTTGATGATGTTAAAAATTTTAGACTCGTGTATAAAATCTTGCAATCAACATTAAGATTCTCTAAAACAGATCAAGGGGTTACCTCCGTCAGCTGAGAGTAGAAAGCTCGGCTATTTTGTGCTTATGCCCAGTTAATGCTATGTTCAATTTTTTACAGATTGTCACTGCTTCTGGACCTTTATTTATTTCATTTTGATAAGTCCCCTCTTTCTTCCTTTCAGTTCAACCAAATTTTAAAGAAGGGATTTCGTGCTTGGTTATTCACCTTCATTTACAGTTCGCATAGCTTAGGATTGGTGCGTCTACAAGCAGCTGCTTTGGCTGGGTTTTCAGATGGTCCAATAAAGGAAATGGGTAGATGGAAAACGTCAGCCTTCAATTGTATATTAGAGCCTTCAAAACCTTCTCGGTAGTAATTAACGCCTACTTGGTACTCTGTTTAGGGCCCGTACTTGTAAACTTCATATAATCTGCCTTGGCTCCCACTAAAAAAAAAAATCGCATTCCAGGTATATCACTAGAAATTCTCAACATGTTTTATTCATTTTTCCCCTTTCCTAAATCATCCCCAGAGTAGTCACCTGTCCAGATTCTGTTGGCATTTTCGCTTTCAGTTTTTTCATATCATCATAAAATAAATTTTGTGCCTTTATTTTTACAAATTTTTCATATTCCAGGTATTATTCGCCGGGAATTGCCCTAATCAATGTTTACTTCTTTTCAGTGTGCGCTCTGCTTGTTCTTGAGCAGTCGGCTGCAGAAATGTTTTACCCTTTTTGTGTACCTTTTTTTCATTTGATTACTATATTCTAGATAATTGCTGGGAGTGCTCATGTAATTAATTGAAATAGGTCTCCTTTTTTCTTAGGCACACATTTGTTCTGTCCAATAATTATTGTGGGGCATAGGGCAGGTTTTAAGTTAATTTCGGGTTATCTAACACCACCTGTTTTTTTGAATTTTGAAATAGTCTTTTAGGCCTTTGTGGTTAGTCACTTTAAGGTATTAGAAGAGACTTTTCGAATTTTTAGTTCCGTCTAATCTTTCTTTTTTCGCTCTTTCCAGAACGGCATATGCCCTTACGTGGGTTGTTGGGGATTCTATCGTTGCTCGTGCTGGCAGACAAACGTCCAGCTACATTGTGCAGGACCACAAACGTTGTGGAATGGGCTTCCAGGTGCAAAATGTGCCGGTCTCGTGAACAGACTAAATAGTATGCTTATACCGCAACCCCTTCCTACCACAATCATCGCTTCTTTAGGTACAAACGAATAATTTAAAAGTCCGACTTGGGAATTAGAAATAGAGTGGAGGAAAATTTGACTGTATAGGGCCTTACTTCCTAACAACACGCCTCATTTGATAGGAATAATGCATTGAGATATACTTCTGAGGAGAAGAAAAAAGGGGCAGCAAAAATGGTCCGTAATATTAACATATGCTCCCAAAGTCTGTAGGAATATCATTATAACGTTCATGTGATAGGTCATCTGAATTTCAGCCCGAGGCTTTCCGTACAATCGACAGGCCTATGGTTGAAGTATGACGGCACCACCCAACTGAGTTGGTGGTTGAATTTGAGGCAAAAGAAGTTCTTCACATGCCCTGGTCTACTTAATGCAAATCCCAGGGCTTTTCTCATATCCAGCAGCTCAGCCGATAAATAAAAAAATAAATGCCATTGACTGCTGCCAGGAGGGGGTATGCAGTTTTTCTTTTCTTTGATCTTTATATCAAGTAACTTGTAGCGCAGTCTTTGGCATTAGTCACTTATATTGCACATGTATCTGTACTAACATACTCCATATTGTAACATCGTTCAGTATTCACTTGATCGTCGTCGGCTTTGGGTAGTCCACCTTGGAGCTGTTTATTTTCACATACTATTTGTTGCAAGTTTCAGCCATAATTCTTGCTTGTTTTGATTCGCCTAAATTTAACCTACCTGAAACACTTTACTCCTAGGTAGTCGCCGAAGGTTTGCTTTGAGTATTTCGTTCGCGTCCAAGCTAGGTTTTTTGGAAATTTTGCTCATTCTAACGAACAACCTTTTCTCAGGTAGTCACAACAGGAATTGGCGTTTTGATATTCACCTCCATGCTAGGTGTTTGGCAATTTTTTGCACTTGTGCTTCAATTGTTTAAGTAAGTCCGCGGCACATTTTGGCTTTAAACTTTTGCTCCACAGGTATTCGCAGGTGGAGTTGATCAGAATAATCACATCTGTCGGTTTTGCTTTTTCCCATGTTTTTTTCATTTGAACAATTATGGCTGAACCCCCTGATTTACATTCGCTTAAATTTAAAAATATGATCCGTCTGTTGCGTGACATAAGTGCATTTAGTCTTCCTTTAGTCATTATTTTGGGGGGGTCTGGGGGTATATATATATATATTCTATATATAATATATATAATATCTATATATATATAGTATAATATATATCTCTAATAATATCTTCTCTCCTCCTCTCTATCTCTATCTCATAGCTCTATATATCTCTCTCTCTCTTCGCTCCTCTACTTCACTCTCAGTTCACAACCTCAAATCCTCGTCCTCAATACAAAACGAGTACATAAGATCCTGGTCAAACAAGTCCCTGTCCAAAAAAGCTCTTGTCTTATTTTGGTCAAATTTTTTCTGGAAATTTGCATTCATGACAGCAAATAACGTTGGATGCACCAGGCATTTCTTCTTTCCCTCATGTTCACAACTGTTGAAATCATGTCCCAGAACTCTGGCACCTAATGACCGAAATCTCTTAAGAAAAAGACAAAACTGTACAAAACAAAAACAATGAAAGAGCAGATAGTCGGTAGAACCTTCATGTACGTACAGTTAGTATCCGATGCAATTTTTTTGCTGAAAATTATAGTTTAGGGTGTGTAGAATAGAATCTGCTGTGGGTCCCACCTGGGCATCCTTGGGCCATTTTGAGAAATTCCAATATGGCGTCCGCCATTAGGAATAATTGATATATTCAACCCTATATTTCAAACTATGGGAGTTACTAGATATACTATATAACCAATGAACCAGTGTTAAGTGCAACTTGTAAACATTACTTAATACTACTCAAATTCAAAATGGAAGCATATCAATATTATAAAATATGCCCTATTACTACAGTCAATAACTGCGATAAAAATAGACTTGAACTACTTAGTTATGTTTATACACACAATAAACATTTCTTATACTTTTAAAATTGTAACATTGCGTCATTCAATATGGCGCCAAAAACGTTGACCATCTTCAAAAAGACTTGACACAAATTTATAATTATTACAGCCGTTCAAATCGAAATCAATGTGCATGACAATTAGAAATGTACCTTTGATCCTTCCATGTAACAAACAGACATTTCAAGTTGTTTTAAATGCGGCCAATCGAAATAAACGCAATATGGTGGCAAAGTCAAAATACCATAGAATTACATTTTTCACATATTTGCCTCCATTTAGAATTTGACACTTTTTATTCATCGGGATTACCTGTTCAACTTGGTTAAATCATACATTCTAAACTTGTTTCATTGACACAATCATTTATTACTGAAGGTAATATTTAGAATTTTGTGTCCAGGGTGTTTTTTTTTGAGATATTCACGTTTTTAGCTGCCATATGGATTGACGTCATGTACAACTTTTAAAAGTATCATAGATACAATTATGTATCTAGCAACATATCATAAGTACTTCAGGTTTATTTTTTTATCGCAGTAGTTGCTGTTTATAGGGCATAATTATTGGATAGATTTGGCTCCATTTTGAATTTGAAGTAATGACTAATGTAACAAGTGCCATACACTTGTCGCATAAGTTGTTTTCTTCATTGCGATAAGATTCCGGGTCATCGGAAATCAGCGAATCAGCACGAGATGACTGCTGGCCGAAGTAAATCTCAAACGATCAACATGCACGGGGGTTCTTGCTTTTGGTCGGGAAACCCATGCTCGTTCCGAAAAAAAGAGGGACTGCTGCATGCGGGACTAATTGGTTTGGGCGCATCAAATTCAAATTAATCAAGTTTTATTCCCGCTGGGGGTACAAATTCAGTTGTGTTGTGACTGGTTCATGATACAATAGTAAAATTAACCTAACATATCAGCACATACCTAGGTGTTATTTTTTCTTGCAGTAGCACAATTGTAAATTATTCCGTGTATCTTGGCTTATTTGAATGGTGTATTTCATGTATTGATAACAGGTCCCGCCATGGGTATAATCTCACTGCAAATTACCTTCCATCTTCAATCATACTTTTTATTTGTTCATCATAGAATAGGCCTACAAAAAACAATATGATAATAATTACTAAATAATGCATTACAGTGAACAGATTTTGTTACAACACAAAATTTAACACTCATCCTTATTTTACATACAAGGAAAGTTTATAATACAATTATGAGTGTCATTTCCAACAAGAGAGATTATTACTGGGATACTAACGAGTGGAAAATATATTTAAAAAAGCGACAGTAAAGATGTCATATACTGCTGTACCGTTAGGTTATTTTGCACTGAAAATAGTATAATTTCATTCACCAAATGGTTCAATAGGGCCGGGTATATTTTTAACAGAAACCCCCTGAACGAGCATGGGTGCCCAGCCGGAATCAAGACGGCCCCGGGTCCTAGTTTCAAATCTATTCAAACTTTCAATCAAACATCCTTTTATTTTGTCACAATTCATAACGATGTAAATATTAACTCGTATATCACAAAACCACAACAAACACACCGGAGACAGCCGAAACATGTTGTAATATGTTCAACATTCTACAGTCATGATGCTCGTCGATCATCGATTGCGGAAGAGGGATTATGATGAAAGGATGGTCGCTGTTGAATCGGTTCCTTTTGTGCGGCACGAGTGAATGGATAAACAGATCGGATTGTGGAAGTCCGTTGTGGTTCCCTTCTATTCGCTTGGTCTCTTCCATGCCTCATCAGACACTATTGTTCATTATCAGAATATTTGACCCATGACTGGCAAGGATCTGGCAGGACAGGGGGCCAAGGGCCGGCGTCGTTTTGCCGTTCCCATAGTTTAGCACGTAATCACGAAAACTTGACAAATATTCTACAGTCCAAAAATATGTTTATTATCAATAA